>CM048914.1:10360358-10612858 GCA_026686955.1 Epinephelus cyanopodus
TGATGCTCATATCCACAGCGACGGCACAGGCCTGCTGTTGAAGACTTCCTCACAATTCCCTACAACAGTCCTCTGTTCATTTTCTGTCTTTAGTGCTTGCTTCACTCAATGCTCTCGCAAGCATGGACCTCTCTGTCTTTTCAAACGGTCATCACTCCATTCCTTGGAGGTCTGGAACAATCCCCAACTGTTGCCCTGCATCATTTCACTACCATTTAAACACATTAACTATCATTCTCCACACAGCGCCACTGTGCCTCAAATCTGAGGTTCTCTATTTACAGGAAATCAATGTGCTCTTCTTCTTTCTGACAAGTTTTAAATGTGCCATGTGTAACAGTTTAAAACACCAATAAAGCATTCTTAAATTAAAATTCCTACCTTGGTAAAATGACTGTAAATGCACGAGACCACGGTCAGGATCACTGGCAGCCTCTATGTCACACCAATGGTATTATTAGTGGTAATGTTTCTCAAAATCAAGACCACATTTCCCATAAACTTCATTGCTTCCTGCCCCCTAGCTCCCTTCCTTTGGCTTCACTGAAGATGATAAACATGTTGGAAATGAGTTTTCCAGCCTATTTTCTCTCCTTTCCACCATCTGCAGCTGAGATAAACCTTAGCCCTGTTTCTGCCCACTTTTTGTTTAGTAGAAAAACTAAAAGGAACATTGTTGTTGTTCTTATGTACAGTTGGAGATTATATTACATCATCAAGTAAATAGGGTGTAATAAAAAAAAGCATCATGACAATCTGCCTGTTTGGCATCATCAGCGAAAAAACATAGTTTTAGTTATAAAGTTATGGAGCACTGTGGCTGCATGTCATTAAGTTTAGCACTCTTTGATTTGTGCTTCATCACACACACACAATGTTTTTACACCCCCCAAATTTGTGCTTCTAAAAAATGCAACTGATAGACAATATAATCCATGGCACAGCAAAGGTGTTGTCAATGACTTTACCTAGATTTATTTTGGCAGATTTCTCTGGTATCAGTGCCACTGAGCCACAATAAAATCATTATTTTAATTATAGTCAGTCTCTGATGATAAAAGAGGTGGCAGAAGAAGATATTTAGCTGTCTTTACTGTAATTGAGCACTGATAGAAAGTGTATTTGACAAAATACACTGAGAGGAAACACTGGGTCAGTTGTCCTGGGCCATGGGCCAAGGGAAAAGGGGCCTCTAGCCTTTAAATAATCAGTTGGAATAAATATATAGTTGAGGAGTATAGTATTTCTAAGCCACATAAAAGCTTGTTATTTTTTATCTTCTGAAGTTTCCATGACATGGTGGTTGAAAATAATTTCACTTTCCCTCCCTATAACGCCAAAAATGGTTTGGTCCATCATGCTATTGTGAGATCAAAAGTTCAACATCTAGCCAGGCCCTCCTCTCCCACTGGCAAACTTTCAAAATGGCCAGGCGTCAAAAGTCACTCGATGATCAGGAACCTTTGGTGATCGTCCTGTCCTCGACACGAGCAAGACACAAGGCGAGCCTGACTTTAATGTTCATCTCAAGCGTTCACCTTAAGCCTCATTGATTTACAACCAATGACATGGACTGAACAATTGGCTTCTGCATTCCTTGTAAGTGTATGCAAGAAAGCCAGTGTTTCTCTGGAAGACAAACCAAAGAGTGCAAGTTGTTTTCAACAGTGTTGTCAGATTTATTCGCCTCAGGGTCTCCATGACCTTAGCTGCAAAAACTTTTATTCTCCTTTCATCCTTAAAAATACAGTAGATGTCAGCTTCTACTTTGTCAGAGATAAAACAATAGAGGTTAGAGGGGTGATCATGTCTTGTCTTTGTCTATATAGATTGGGATAATGTGTGTGTGTGTGTGTGTGTGTGTGTGTGTGTGTGTGTGTGTGTTAATAAGATTTATGATATTCATAATGAAACCTTGTATTCAGATGCAACCGAGCAGCCTGGCAATAAAAACGGTAGACATTCTGTACCATCAGATTATCATCCTCAGCACACACACACACACACACACACACACACACACACACACACACACACACACACACAAACACACACACTGACGCTTTATAGCTGTTCCTTGTGCCAAGTGTGCATAGTGGGAGCCCTGGGATTGACCCGGGTTTTACTGCTGCTACTGCAGAGAGAGTGTGGAGATGAAAAGACAGAGGGAATAAGGTGCATAAAGAGATGCATCAGTATCATAATCATTATCATCATCATAAACAACATCATTACTGTCATCATGGGAATAAAGAGAGAGAAGTTAATGAGTAAAACAGTACAACCAGAGAAGTGGTGCACACGTTTTTCTACAGAGATTCATTTTGACATGAGTACACACACATAGCCAAGATCTCTCAGCTTAAGTTTAGATACTGGACCCTGTGACTTATTGTCATTAAAATATCAGATTCATCTGAGTAGTACGTCACATTCTTGTAAATGTTATTGGTTATTACTTCTACATCACAAAGTCTGCATGATGTCATGAATTTTAATTTGTAGAAAGGATCAGGGCTATTTCCTGGTGGATACTTTCATTCACCTTAATATTTGTGTGTGGATGCAATAACGAGCAGGACTGTGGATGCTCTGCTATGTTTGTTTTAGTTTGAAAGCTGTTTCAATTGCCTCTTACTAAAAGCACTACTTGATATTCAGACTTAACTGTCTGTATCTCTTCATAAATAAAGAACACAATAGTCATTTTAACATTCACATCTTTCAGCTTTCTGCATTTTTCTAATAAAAAAAGTCTTCATTTCTGCATTAGACCTCTGTCAGCAACTACAAATTTACTATAAAAAAAAAAAAAAAATCGAGCCACGAGACCTCAACCTCAAGAGACAGTGGCAGATATAAACGTCCAAAAAATGCACAACAGATGGTTGCTGTGGCACAAATGAACAATTAGATGAAGATTTCCTTCTTATACAGGTTTTCCAACTGTGGTTTCCTTTCTCCGCTTTTGTTTTTTGCAGGTGCAGGTGTTTACAACCACACAGTAGGCAGTAGTCTGTGGTTCCTGTACTTAGGTTGCATCACAGAAATGTCCTACATAACACATTGATCACATTGATCAAAGCTTTGGGGTTGGATAGCAAACTGAGAGAGCCCATAAAAACAAGATTTTACTCTGACTGCGGTGACACACGTAAACCACAGCTAAAATGGCTGTATTTTCATTATGAATGTGCCTGTTTCATATCAACATAAATAAAATCATCTGTGCAGAGAGATAAAACAGAGTCCGTGGTTTAACTTAATTATGACTCATCAAAAGGCCATGACGCCAATAAATCGAAACTACTGATGTAACATCAGCCTAATTTGGTAACGTTTCATGTAGTTTCAGCTTTTGAGCAGAATTTCTCAAATTCACATCTTCCAACATAAAAAATATAAAAACATCACTTATATTTATTGTAAAAAGCAGAGAGGAAGAGCACAGGAAAAAAAAGCATATCTATGCATGAGTGTATGAATATGGGGACATGCTGTGTGTGACAGTGTGTCTCCTCACTAACACTGAAGCAAGGATGAATGGGGCTAAACAGGTTATTAAACAAGGAGCAAACCACATAAAGACACACACACCCACATGTCCTCCATCAATGAACAGGGAAGCAGCCGTGTTGTGTGTTTGTTTATGTGCTTCCATTTTACTGGTATGCTGTCTCTCCCTGTCTCACATCACACACACATAACACACTCATCCACACAGACACATACAGGCAGTTTGCCCTGGGGAAAGTGAATGTTTGGGCTATAAGAGGGGAGTGGAGAACACATCAGAAAGTGCACTCAAATTCACCTCTCACCAGGGAATTCACAAACACTTGCACATTTCCTCCTGCTGGATTTCACCCACTTGCTAGATCTCTCTCTCTCTCTCTCTCTCTCTCTCTCACTCACACACACACACACACCATCACAAACAGAAGAAAAACCGTTTCTCTCACCCTCCATGCTGCCTTCTTTAACTTTATCAGGTTGGGAGGATTACTGAATACATCGGGTGCCTAAACATCAGGGACCCAGCAGGAAACAAGGCATGGCCATGATCCAGAGGAACAAATAAACCACAAGCTGCACTTTTAGTGGAGCTATATCCCATTCGGTAACTGGCACAGTATGCAACGTGGTATTGTTCAATATGTGTGCTACCGCTTGTGCAGGTTTTTATACGATCACAGAGAAAATAGTTTAAATAAATACTGTAACATAACACATTATTCTAGAGTCCAGGATTTTCTGTCCCATGTTTGCTACATTTTTCTTTATCTCAGGAGGAACTCCCATCTGTGTTTACAATATTCTTTCATTCTTCCGAGTCATATCCTCATCTGACCTCTGAGAAAATGGTCAAAAGGAAAGGAGAGACACACTGAGCACAAATTAGAGTAACTTCCATCCAAGTATCCACCTTTTTTTCCAGATTATCATGTATCAAGTTTTAATAAGGGTAAAGCCTACTTTACACTACATGGTTCAAGTGACCCAATTCCGATTTTTATCTCTCAAGTGGCACAGATCAGATCTGTAACATGAATGTGTAAACAGGAAAATAACGCATGATATCGGATATTTCCTGGCAATCCACATCGTACGTCATGAATAATGCGACGACAGCGCTTTTTGATGACGTGCTCATGAGCGAGGGAAAGGAAGGAAAGCCGAATAAATCGCACGTTAATCAAAAACTATGAACCAAAAAAGCACAGTCTATCTCAAGTAAGACAAACTGCTTGAGCCCCGTCTCCAGTGTACCAGCAGAGAACCTGCAGAACCGAATTAGCGAAAAAACACACCGGGCTACAAAGCATCTCTACCTGAGCAGCTGAAGCTGCGGCTCGCACCCTCGACACACAGACGGTGCGTCTGCATTACAGCCAAACGTGTGCGCAGCTGTGAGAAATAAGTATGTGAGGTGTACGCTGCTTTTCTATCTGTTTTTTTTCTTTCTTTCTGTCAGCGACATACACTCCTAACACAGGACGGGTTGTTTTTATTGACTGAGTTGATTATTAAGCCATAGTGATCGGCTCTGATAGCACCCGAATCAGCATGTACGCATCAGCCATCCAGCCGCAGCCGTCTGCAGCTGCACGGACATTTCCACCGCTCTGTGTAGGCTAAGTTACCTTTTAAATTATGTGGAGCAGCGCCAGCTTTCCAGGTGATTTATTCTTTAACGATTAACTTCAAATATTTAAAGTTAGTCCTCAAAATTGCTTTCAGTAAACATTTCCATGAGCGCAGTAATGTCACTGTAGCAAATACCGTGGGACATTTACACAGTGGTCAAGAGCGCTGGACCAGAAGTATCGCACAAAAAACGGAAGTTGGCAGCGTCCATTCGGGGTTCAGCAGGGTGTTCGGTGTGGCAGTGGTCCTACAATAAAGTTGTTCTACATAGTACAAGTTAGGGCTGGGCAATATATTGATATTACACCAATATTGTGATATGAGACTAGATCTTAATGTGCTGAAAACTGTCTTCTCCTGATTCTATAGGCTGCATTACAGCAGGTTAGCAACTAATTATTGTCTGTCTTGTTTATCTGTCTTTTTTGTTGCTATTGTGATTAATTCATTAGTTTGATCTATATAATGTAGGAAAAAGTGTTGCAGTGTTTCCCAAAGATCAAGATGGCATCCTCACATGACTTGTTTGTTTGTTTCCTGTCTCAATTGAGTAAAGAATCAAGTATCAAGTACTTTGAAAATTGTAAAGTGATGTAATTTTCTACACATACCAGCCTGTTCTGGCTCTTCTATTAGTTGCTTTTACCCACTTTGTCATTATATCCACACTACTGATGATCTTTTTTAAAAAATCTCATTGTATAATTATTTTGTTAAAGCACTAATAGTCAATCTCACACTGTCACATTATTGATATTGAGGCATCTGTTTAGAAATATTGTGATGTTTGATTTCCCCATATTGCCCAGGCCTAACTTGACAAATTTAACCTGATTCAATATCTCGTGTGGTTATACAGTGGACTGTAAAAATCTGGCCACCATCACTACCAGAAATATTCTAGATATAATATTCAAAGAGCTAGTTTTTTTTTTCTTTTCCATCCAGCTGATGAAGATGCCTCAGTTCACATAAAATGTAGTTGACGCACTGAATGGAAACACAGCCAACGCAGGCTCATAAATAGAAGTGTCGGTACAAGAGCAGAGCACAGGATCATCAGTACCCTTTGGGCTTGATTCACACACATACACGCACAGCTGTAATAAGTGGCACATTGATATACCGAATGGCAGGAAGACAGAGAGCATCATTATTGGTGCCGTCTTCTGCCTCCATCCATTTAACAAATCTATTAGAGAACATCACACACTGAGAAAGAGCAGCGATTGTGCAGCAATCTGACAAATGGACTCCAGCAGGAATGACTCATCAGTAGAGAAAGTACAAAGAGTCTCTGATGCACAGTCTGCATATTCGTGCCAACATCATTTATGATATATTTTTGCCTCTGTGTGTGTGGCAGTGGTAGCGGCATGTGTAATGAGCTGACAGAGCTTGGTGATTTCCTGTCTGGCCTGTAAAAGCAGCACGAGCCTCTTCCTGTATCCTCCTCTGTAGGATCCCACCTGGGGCACACACACACACACACAAACACACTTACACACACATCGGCATCACATACACTGTCTGGCAGCTGCAACTAATAATTCACAACAGGAGGAGAAAATCCCTGTGTTACAGATTCTCTCTGCTCTTCCCTCAGTGGTACTATAGTATTCAAATGGCCTTCAGTGGGCGGTGAGTGTTTGTCTGACCCTCTCAGCTCTCAGCCCACACTCTATTAAAACTACCGTCCAACTTTAAGCCTACGCAGTGAATAACAAGAGTGTCAAGCCAAAAAACACAAAATACAATCCATTGACCATAATTCTATCAAGTTCATAGAGTTGTTTTGTCTGAATATAGCAGAAAAAAAACAGCATGTTGAGCTTTGCATTCAAAATGTCCAGGATGTGTGCACAGCAGGGGGGTCGAAAATATTGCCACAATACAGGCTGCCCTCTTCCACTGTTTATACATCTTCCTACGACAAGTAATGCACCAAAATTGGCACACGTTCCATATAATGATCGGCCAGTAATATATGCATAAACCACGCCTTTTAGAAGGCTGCAATCACATGACCAATGTGCTGATTAGAGTAAATGCTCCTCAGTGGTCCAGTTAGGAGGAAGTTTGGGGATGGTGGGTGGGTCACAAAACACAGGACTTTCCTCTGGAACTTCCCCCAGGAGACTGGTGCTCAGAACCATTTCAAGGGACATATTCACCACGTGTCTTTTCCTAAATCAAACCATAGTGACTTTACTAGCCTAAACCTAACCTCTGTAACTTTACATTACTTACAGAACTTTACATTTAGGAGGTAACGTCATTCGTGAACTGCTAATTCTTTGGATATCGTATAAGGATATGTTGGTCTATGGTAGCTTAATTATGGACATTATGAGCATTTATAAAATGTGGTTACTAGCGATAAATTTGTCAAAATACTGTTTCAAGGTACATTTGTATGCCTCCCTTGTGCATTTTCAACACTATTTACCACATGCCTCCGGCAGGGAACATGACTGTGCAGTGAGAATCAGCAGCTAGCAATTATAATGCCAACCATTCCTTAACACAAAGTAAGCCCTCAATGAAACATGAGTTCACAGAACAGAATCTCACTCCGACCTCGTCACATATTGATGTTTTGGTCATTAACTTTCCACGTCCACATATGACGTGCAAGGTACCCTGGGGGCGTGGTTGTTGATATTCTGAAACACCATGTCAAGTTCTCTTCTTTCAAGATACACTACAGTTTTCAAAGGTAATTTAACCTTTACGTAAAGTCTCTTTCAAAATAAATGCACTGTACAACAGTGCAAATTGTCGGGGTTTTTTTTCTTTCAACAACAAACACACATGGTTGGGTTTAGGCAACAAAAGGAAGTGTTTACGAAAAAAGAACAGGGTCTGGCTTTGGAATCTTATGGGATAGAACATCGCTCTCTCTCATGTGAAAGTCAGTGTTTGTTGGACCCATCTACCACCCCTCCCGCCTGCCCAGTTGGACTTTTGCCATCTTAATGTTTCCTCCTGATGCCGCCAGGAGCCGTATAACTATATAACTACATTAAAACTCTGACAGATTTAGTATTTTTATGCTTCAAGTGTTATCGGATTTAAAGATAAGACAAACAAACAGCAACAAACAGCAGTTTCAACCCAAAAAACACTGATGTCTGCCTCCAACAACACACGTCATTTGTGTGTAGAACACAAAACAGATCCTTCTGTTGCAATGGGAAGTCTAACAAAATATATCCTGCTACAGAAATAGTTTTTATTGACCTCTCCGAGAGACTTCCGTCATTTTTTTTTTTTTGTAACTGTAAACAATGCAGTGCAACTGCTTTGAAGTTTGATACAAAGTGTACCTTCAGGCTGTTGGAAACACTTTCATCAGCTGAAGGAGAATTCAGCAGGCTGGTTGATAATATCACAACAACATAATGAGATTCCTAATAGTTCTGCCATGTGGAGGGCACTTCAGAAGAGCAAAACACAACACAGCACTGGCAAAGGGACACATACCAATGCACACAGCTTATACAGTGGCTTTCTGAGCACAGCCTCATCCACACACACACACACACACACACACACACACACACACACACACACACACACACACACACACACAGCTGTCATCCTACCTCTGGTGTTGGTAGCCATGTCTGCGACCTTCTGAAAGGCATCCAGGAAGGCCACAGCAGCCAGAACAGTGGTTCTAGATGAACAGAAAACTCTTGTTACCTTAGATAAAATGGTATTATAGTTATAATGTGTATATTGAATGGTAAGGTTTTACACTGGTAATGCAGCAAAGGCGCATTTGATTTGGTCAGTGAATCTGAAAATGGCAAATTACATCTGTTAGTATGTTGCTGCATCCAGCTGATAGTGTTGTTAAGGGCCGTCCACACCAAGAACAATAACTATACACATATCAGTTTAAAAATCGGTCCAAGTTAAGTGGATGGAGGAGTCCACGCCACAACTATACAAATGGTACAACTTTTAGGGTGATTCATCTGAATTTACAGGGTGCCCCGTTCAAACTGGCAGATAACATTGTGCACAGACTCATCACTGAGGTTAAAAAAAAAAGCAGCCCTGTTTGATAAAACAGTTTTAATAGAGACACTATCACAAAGGACATCTGGGATGCAATCGGGCTCACCCTTGAAGTCAGTGGTAAATGTTTTTTTTTTACTATTATTAGCAGAGATGAGGAGACATACAGCAGTAACAGGTCATCAATATCCATTTACCTAAGCTGATGATACAGCTGGAGCATGCAGCATGTGCTTGGCGCCACTGTTTATAGAACGTTATCATTCATCAGTGTGGATGCTCACATTATTATCTTTATAGTTATAGCTCTTGGTTTGGATGGCCCTTTATCCACCTATTTAGATGGTAACTGCCCACATCTATAAATCAGTAAGAAGCATGATGTTTTTTTTTTGCATATTTGCTAAAGAAACCATTTTTTAAAATTTAGGGATTCTTTTTGGAAAGGAAGTCCAATTCAAAGCAGGCCTGTATCCCATAGCTTTGATACACTTTAAGGAGCAACAAGCCTTATAATTCCTGCATTTACATGATTACATATGGTGGTCCAAATGTTTTTTTTTTTTGGCAAAAATTGAATTTTATGCAAATCCCTGGACCTACAGAAATCACTGAATTCTTGCCAATTCTAGGAATGGAAGCGCCAGTCTAAAGCAACTGGAAACAGTATCCAAACAGTGTCTGAGGGCAGACTTTCTTTTTCCAAAATTCTCTCATCCAATGCAGCGTAACATATTCTCTCCTTATTTTTGCTCAGTAGTCAAAACACAGTGTTTCACTTTGGAAAGACTATTTATGTATTTGTGTAATTTTGTTATGTTGTCAGAGAAACTTACCGGAGCTGGGAATGCAGCTTGGTGGCCTTGGCGCTGAAGTCCTCCCACACAGGATAGGAGCACTGGCAACACACAGATAGTGAAATACACATTAACATCGACAGCAATTACATATTAATAAAATGTATGTGGCATACCCAAACCTTACTGCTCACGTTACAGCAGGTGCCAGGAAAGAGACAGATACTTCAGATGTGGCGAAACATTTTGAGAAACTAAAATGACACTGGCTTGGATTGAGTTAAGTCAGCATAGTCGGAGACAGACAATCTAAGCACGTGCATATTACACAATGTTAATGTCTCTCAGGCAGCTGATTGGATGTTCCTAAAATTTTAACATCAAGTCACTTCGCTTCATTCTAAAAACTCTGTCTGCATAGAGAGAATTTGGGCACTGAGTTGCATTTAAACTGGATACACAACCATTTTAACTGCCTCCCTTTCTCCTCTCTGCTGTACTATCATCCTTTCTACCTCCTAATCCCTCTCACTTCCTTGTATCTTGGAGTTACACTTCCAAAGCCATTACTGACATGAAATACAAACGTAGTACCTGAAATCCAAATCATAAGAACAGACATTTACTCAACAGACATTTACTTGGTGAACATTATAGTGACATTCATAGTACATGTACTGAAGTATTGTAATTGTACTTTACTTGAGTATTAAAGAGTATTAAAGGAGCCAGTTATGCTAATGTATACTTCAACTCAGGTCAGAGGCAATCATTGTCATCTAAACACAGCTTAATTGTTCTGACAGCTGTAGTTATTGGTTATTTTGCAGATTCAGAATTAAATTTGATACATTGTTATCAATGACCAAAGAGGATATACTGTGAGGTTGTTCAAATTTGTAGAGCTGAACAGTTACTCTAGTCAATAGGTCGATCGATCAGTTGATCAACAGTTATTTTTTGAAGTCCCCCTCCACTCAATTTTTTTTTTTGAGCCTCAGTGTGCAGAATGATGTTTGTGCTGACTTTGTCAGTAGAGGGCTACTTTCATCTGCTGGAGGGGAAAGTTTCTCTGTGCTCACCTTACAGTAAATCCCTGTTAAAGACGAGTACATATGAGCCATTTGGTGCCAGTCATGATCCAATATGCAGCTTCACAAATGTCATGTGGAAACATGAAGCCTCTGGTGTAAATACAAACTGAGAACGGAATTATCAGTAAAGTTGGAGACAGCTTAAGCCCAGAAGTTTCAATTCTGGATTTTCCAATGAGGGAGAAGAGGTATATGTAATTTTAAGATTTTTTCTTTAACAAGGTCATTGAACCTTTCAGAATAAAATCGTCTGAGATACAAACTGTTATACCAAGCAGACCAACTTTATATGTTTCAATCGAATCTTTAAGCAAAAGTGTTATTCTCAATCGTTCTCTGGTTCACCTCCTTAAATGTGACATTTGTTGCCCTTCTCTGCATTTAATTAGAAATTAAATAGCTTTAGGCTTTTCTGGGACGCTGAACAGATTAAAACAAGTGATTTCATAATGTCGCTCATGCATGGATGGATTATGGGACAGGCGTACGGGGCACAGGCTGAGGGCCCGAAAGTGTTAGGGTCCCTCCTGGCCTTCACTTGCAAAATGTGACTCAAATTAACAGGTACCAACTAAGAAGAGACTCACGACTATAAAGAGATTCAAAAGAATTGCAATGATACACAAAATAACTCCACAAACAGGCATACCAACCCCATCAAGACACAAAATGACCTCAAAGAGACACAAAACCACCACAAAGTCTGTGTGTCTTGCTCCTTTGTAAGAGACGTGGTGGGAACCTTTGCATATCTGTGCCCGGGGGCCCATTGTCTCATAATCCTCCCATGCACTCTTAGCTCTGGAAAAGTGTGATTGGCATTTTTCCATTTTTCTTTGACATTTTCAGACTGATATTTAAAAATAAATCAATAATTGTTAAAATAAAAAATACATACACATGCTGCAACATCCAGTTGCTACATATATTATATAAAACAATATAACAATATGAAGAAAGTACTCTAAATAATAGCTAGTTTCATTTTGAATACTTTAGGTACATATTGCTGATAATATTTTTGTTCTTTTACTTAAATAAATAAAAAAAGTTGCACTGAATATCAGTTATGAAGAAATATGTTTTCATTTATCCTTCTTTTTCAAATTAAAACAGCTTCATACAAAACATTTCTGCATCACACCCTTTGTTCTCCTCCTCTACCTCTGTAGACTTAAAACAAATCTCTCTACCCTTTTCACCTTCTGCCATCAACCTGATTCCCTATTTTATTTCCACAAAAGCACACACACACACACACACACACACACACACACACACACACACACACACACACACACACACACACCCCTCTCTGCTCCATTGGTACCCTACATCTCGCCCTTTTTTCACCCCCTCTACACGTCTTTCTTCATCCCCAAAAACGGCAGCCTCCCTCCCCTCCTCTCCTCCCTATGCAGCCACCTAATCTATCTACCAAAACACACACACACATATATATTCAGATCACTTGACAGCCACTGGCATCAGGCAGCATCAAAGGGTCTGACTGGAGCAGCCAGGATTGCTAACACAATTCAAAGCTGAAGCTGTGTCTCTAATGGATGCTGCTCCCCCATCCTCCCACCCCTCCTGTACACTGGATGACTGCTCTATCACACACCCCCAGCCACAGCACATATTACATTATACTTGATCCAGGTTAACCTATAACCCTGTTAAGTGCCTGCAAATTGTGTGCATGGGGGTGCGCAGATTTGTGGGCTCTATTATGGGCTGTATTTATACAATATAGTATTAAATCCAATATCAGAAACAGAAATATACAGAAAATCTGCCAATATTAGAAAAAAAGTAACTTTTGAAATTGCAGGGAATAACAAAAAATAAAAGCAAAGGAGGACAGGAGGAAGAAAATCTGGGTGTCTGAATGTGTGTGTGTGTGTGTGTGTGTGTGTGTGTGTGTGTGTCTACACTGGGGGGTGGGGCATCCTGTAGTGATGTCAGACTGGCACAGGCAGTAAGGGCTGTATACTCTTTGATCTGGCCTGTTTGATGTGGCTTAATTTGGTCTGAAATCACAGTCCTATTTCCCCTTGGTACCGAGGCTACCCCCTCCTCCATCTACCGTCTACACACACACACACACACACACACACACACACACACATTCACCCTGCTTCCTTGCCTTGCAGGCCGTTTGAAGTGCCCTGCGCCCTCCTCCTTGCATACACGCACACACTAATACACATAGACACGAGCAGCCCCACATCTCATTAGCATGTTTTGGGCATTTCAATCCAGTAAAAGAGCCTAGTGGCAAGTGACAAAGTAATGATTGAGTGTGTATGTGTGTGATTGCTTCCTGCTCCTTTACCTGCAGGTCTTCCCCCACTGTGTTAGTGTGCTGCTGTGAGGCACTGTAAGAGGCCAAGACATGGACGGCTTCCTAAAATATTTCACTTTGACCAAACCAAATTAAAAGTCACCTGCTAAACTCACTTTAATGTGATGGAGTAGGGAAGAAATGCAGCAGAACTGTGAACATGATAGAACTACAGTTACCAACCACAGTTTTATGCCTCCACGAACCAGCCAAGTTCCAGTTTACATCCATATTTGTCCAAAGTCACATGTAGTCACGACAGTAGACAATGCTTCAAACGGTGAGAAGCTACAAATTCGAAAACATGGGTGCCTCACAAACACCTTCAGCTCCACGGCATAAAATATCTGTAGAATCAACACAGTGGCAAGGTGGGTAGTGCACCCAAGATTAGTGTCACCAATTCAGGATCTAGCAAAATGTCTCCCCTATTGTGCCTCAGTTATGGTGTTGAATCATGGCCAGAAAAGTGTTTTCGCTTAACATTATAACGTCATAGAGAAGTTGACCTTTGACCTTTAGGATATATATATAAATGTCATCACTTCATCATTTTAACCTTTGAGATATTTGTGTGAATTTTTTGTCACAATTAGCATATGAGTTATGGCCAGGTGAGGTCACAGTGACCTTGGCCTTTGACCACCAAATTCTAGTCAGTTCCTTGAGTCCAAGTGGACGTTTTTGCCAAACGTGAGGAAACTCCTTCGAGGCCATCTTGAGGTACTGCGTTCACCACAATGGGACAGACAGACAGATGGACAGATGTATGGACAGGCCCACAACCCGAAAATGTAATGCCTCCCGTCAAGGCTATTGTTGGCTTGAAGGCATTAACATACAGCACACATACAGAAGTTTACTGTACCACTGTACTGTATGTTGTATGTGTAAATGTCAGTTATATTGAAATTACATGTCATTTCTAGTATGCATGTAAGCAATACATATTCTCACTCTTCGTACATAATCACCATTTGTGCAATTTGGTTTTATTCACCTCAAACAAACAGTGAATGTAGCGCCTGTATTGACATTAACTGTAAGCTAGCTGGCAACATACTTACACACTGAGAGAGTGGGACTGTGCCTTTGTTTGTCTCCCAAAATCAAATATCAATGTTATTTGTCAAGGATCTTTATTAAAAATGATGAAATTAAGCTCTCAAATTAAATTATGAAGTAATTCTAGTATGGATGGTAAATCGCTGACTGTCTTGGAACAACCAATCAAAGACTTTGACTCTAAGGGAACTCAAGGCATCACACAGAAAATGTATCATGAATGGTTATCTCTGGTGCACCACATAAATATAGTTATTATCTATTATCTACTTTTCAGTGTTCCTTTGATGAAGTTTTTTAGAACTTTGTGGTGAACTGGGGTAATCTTACAAAGACGGGGCCTGTCTGTGCGACATCAACGATCTGCTTTGTGAATTCTTTTGAAATCACTTTTGCATTTCAGAAGGTTACAAAGCTCTCAGCCTGCAAGCTCCACGCTCCATAAATGTGTCTTTGAGTGTGTGTTTGTCCCAACCAGAGAGCGTAAAGACCGCAACCAGAACCACTGCGCTCACATGATTGTAAGACTTGGAATATCACGGTGGCCGAAGGGCAAATACATCAGCGTGTGAGAGACACAGAGCAGGAGACAGAGAGTGTGAGAAAAAGCTTTTGGATTGTATACTATTACATCACCACTTCCTGTTTCACCAAAAAAGTCAGCCGGGCATGCATGATTACCTCTTACACACACGCGCGCGTACACACGTACACATACAGATTCAGACACGACCCGATTCATTCCTGTATAAAGAACATATCACAACTAAAAAAGTAGCCTAGCTTTCTTCCCTCCCTGATTCTCTGAATGACTTTTAATACTGGTTAGGGGAACCAGTTTTGAGCACTCAGTGTGTTGAATCAAAGAGTGTGCAGAATCACAATGTGTTTGTCTTTATTTACAGGCTCAAATGAGAGATATTTCCAGCTTTGTACACTTCACCTTGATACTTCACCTTTCCTTCTTCCTTTACACCCTCCCTTCCTTCCCCTCTCTTTATCGCTGTCCCTGTCAGCCACACTGACTGGGGCAAGCTGCAGTGCTGCAGAGAGCAATAATGTGATAATCAATCACACCTGAGATCTGTAGTGTTTTTAATATGATGAACTAAAACTCTGGCTTCTATTTCACTCATGAACCTAAAACTGAAACAACCATAGAGGCAAGCAGCAAACTGCTCTTGGACAACGATGTGGGAGGCGCCTGGCAACATTGACACTTTTGGTTTGGCTGTTACTTTAGTCCTAACCTCAGAAACAGTTTAAAACTCCTCCTCCCTTAGGTCTTCCTTCCTTCCTTTCTTTCAGTGACAGTTCCTGAACTGTCTTGATTAATAGATTTTATTTCCATTCTTCCGACCCTCTTTTACCCCACCATTACTCCTTCTTTCCTCTATCCTTGCCTCTCATCAACCTCAGTATTGTTAAATAACAAGGTTTACAAGCTCTGACACAGCTGATGATCACTGGCAATTAGCAAACAAGCCCTCTAATTGTTTTTTCTGGCATTCACCCCCATTGTTTACAGGCTTAAGGCGAAGCAAAGGGTTCCATGTGTTGTAAATTTTCTTTCTTAAGTTCTTATGGAGAGAGAGTTTCTTTTAGTTACTGCCCCAAGCAAAGGAGTTCAACTATCTCAGGATATTGTTCATGTGTGAGGGTAAAATGGAGTGTGAGATGGATGAGCGGTTTGGTGCAGCATCTGCAGTGATGTGAGGACTGTGCTGGACTATTGTGGTAAAGACAGAGCTGAGTCAGAAAGCAAAGCTTTTGATTTACTGGTCCATCCATGTATGAACTCTCACCTATGGTCATGAGCTCTAGGTAGTTACCAGAAGAATGTGATCGCAGATACAAGCGGTGAAAATGAGTTTCCCTCCATGGGATGGCTGGGCTCAGCCTTAGAGATAGGGTAAGAAGCACAGACATGCAGAGGGAGTACTCAGTAGAGCTGCTGCTCCTTTGTGGCGAAAAGGGCCAGTTGAGGTGGTTCGGGCACCTGATCAGGATGCCCCCTGGGTGCCTCCCGTTGAAGGTGTTCAGGGCACATCCCACTGGTGGGAGGCCCCGGGGTAGACCCAGAACATGCTGGAGGGATTATCTCATTTGAGGTAGAAAATAATCCCTTTGGCACAATTTGGCACAAAAGTGTGCCAAATTGTGCCAAACTGAGTTCTCGCCTGGGTATATCCTTACAAAAACCTTGATGTAGGCTTCACTTTTAGCCCAAATTCTATCAACTTTGGTAAATTTGTGGTCAAGGAGTGGATGAAGCTAATCAGTGGTGTCTGGGTGCATGAAATCATTGCTGGCATAGTGTTTTCCTCTGTCAAAAAAATAAAATATTTTGGCGAGAGTAAAAAAACGTAATTTTTCCTCATATATATGCATATAACCTTTAGTAAAGTGTAGTAATTACACATTTACTATGGGTATGTCTTTTTAGGCGTTTTTTCCTGAAAATATGCTGTGAGTGCAAGAGGTTAAAGGAGCTCATTCAAAGCATTAATATAACACCAAATAACTATATGTAAAAATATAGTGAAGTAATAGCATCATAAGCAGAGAATGAAGTCAGGCTCCCTGTGTGTGTGTTCTAATTCAAGCATCTCTGTTTTTTGTTGTGGTGAACCATGCGGCCAAGAATGCAAATTAGTATGTGTGTATCCCGACTGGCTAGCCAATCGCCCCCACTCTGCACTGTGCTCAGGGTGAAAAGCACTACTTTCATCACAATACGATATTATATTGATTCTTCGGACAACAACACGATATTTGCTGATATCACAAAGTTGAAGAATGAGCTGTTGCACTCCCCCAATATTATAAACTCAATACGAATTGTTTGATTCAATTCAGGGGCCTGTGATCAATATGAGAATATACTATGCTCATTTAACACAACTGGTAGACCTTTGTGACCAGTTAAGTGCAGTTAAGTTTACTGACTCCACAAACACACCTAAAATAACATAATAATGGAATAAGTTAGCCCTCAGACTTTTGTGCCAGAGAGCCCTTTCTGCGAGAAATTGTTTCATTTTAACCCAAAACATGATCTTTCCCTAAAACTTGAGGGCTATCTGGCTTAAAGCCCTGAAGGCAAACTTCTCCCAACAGCCATAAAACATGCATTAATAACAAGATCATTGACCAAAAGTACAGAATTCATCTCAGTAATAACTGTCAAAGTTCATAGACAAAACCATTGTTTTTTGCTCGTCACACAGTATTAGCTTAAGCACTATTACACTGCATACCTTAGCCTAGCAGCGAGCAGAGTTTTTCTCTACTCATAGCTCAGCAAATTACATAAGCCTTCATGTATTACTTTTTTTTTTTTTTTTTTTTTTTACTCAGTATGGAAGTCACTGTATCTCCTGACAGAACAGCACAGTTGAATTCCAGCCTGCATGCATGTTTTTTTCAGTCTGACATTGTTGAAACAGAGAAGCTAATGTTGCTGTAGTATAAAGTTAGTGGATCAAGCGGCCAAAATGAGTTTCCTCTGAAGAGTGGCTGGGCTCAGCCTTAGATATGGGGTAAGGAGCTCAGATATCCAAAGAGAGCAGCACTCTCCTTCATGTTGAAAAGGGCCAGTTGACGTGGTCAGGGCATCTGATCAGGATGCCTCCTGGGCGCCTCCCGTATGAAGTACCTACTGTAGGAGGCCCCGGGATAGACAGAATATGCTGGTGGGATTATATATCACATAGGGCCTGGGAAAGCCTCGGGATCCCCCAGGAAGAGCTGGAAAGTACTTTAGTACCGACCTAGCCTTGGATAAGCAGTTGAAAACGGTAGTGTTGCTTGAAGGTGACAGAATTATTAAATAAAAATGCATCCTAAAGATGATCATATCTATCAGTCACTTTGCATAGATGAAATTGGATCATTGCTCATTCGATTAAGATCACTTGATTGTTACGCCCCTAGAAAGCATGAAAATGTAGCGCATCCTTTGGTTTGCCCCCGTTAACACCGTTAACTCTCTCAGCATTGTTGCCGTTGTTAGTACTGTTTGCGCTATAAGCTGCTTAGCACAGGCTCAGCCATCGCCATGTTTAGAGCCATATGCAGTCAATCTCTGAATCATTGATCGTGCTCTGATATCATGCTCTGATATTGCATAGAGCTCATTTGATGTACCGAAAAACTTCAATTAACAGCTATATATACATATATATATATATATATATATATATATATATATATATATATATATATATATATGTATCAATTTGTTATTTCAACCAGTATGAATATTACTTGTATAAGAATTAGGCTTCAGATAATATATCAGTTATGAATCATTCATTTGATCTAGCTCAGTTATTGCATCACAGAGAGAGAGACTCAAGGATTACGGCACCCAGCATACAAACACAACCCCACTTTATCCCGTTAAAACAAGACTCGCAACTTGGAATAATTGTTATTTTAAAAATCCTTTTGAGTCTTTTGATCTGAGGACCCTTACAGAATAAGGGTCATGGTAAATATCTGCACATGAATGTGTCCTATTGAATGTGTTTCAATAGGACATATCAAGCCTTATTCATGTGTAAAAATGGATTGATATGTGAAACCAAACAAGCTAATGTTCAATAGATTTTGCCATCTCACTTTGCCACCAAAGAAACCATCATGATTTGGGTTACATAAACAGGAAGTTTAATGTTGCCATGGAGACAATGAGTTTCCTGTGGGCTTCACACCTAAGCCTCAGAGTGGATGACTGAATGTGCAGACACATCTGAGACTGGTTCAGTGATTGAAATAGATCTGGCATTGTGCCCATGGACTGTTGGAAAAACAGTCAGCCAGTCCAAGTGTGACAGGCAGTATCAGAACGGGACGCCATCTTCACTCATAGACAGAAAGCTACCTAGCTACATCCATGAAAAATGCAAAAGAAGAACAAGCATACATGAGCTCTGCTGTACAAATTGCTGTAAGACAAGAAATGTCAACTGTTAAATTGATATATTTATGTGATCAGTGGGGCAAAAAGGGGGATGTTAACTGTTCCTACTAACTGCTGCTGTAGAAAAGGACACCAGATGCCTTACTCACTATTTATTAGTTTGGGCAAAACGCAACTAAATAAAATCTCCCCACAACAAAAAGCTGGCTGACGTGAAGCCAGTGAAAACAAAATGGTAACTCAGTCTTATCAGGCTACTATATTTGTTTGCATTTTGGTAAAACTGCACCAAGAAAAGTCTCGCTGCATTTGCCACCAGCAGGTTCTGTCTGCAATCTAACCAGGACCACACAGACAACATTTCCGAGGAAACATTTAAACATGCTGATGATGAGATAATAAAATTTATGGACGATGGAGTGTGATGCTTGTATTTTCTTTAACACAGTGACTGAGAAAAAGACGCTGTATTAGGCTCAAACTTTCTCTTTTTTATGCTTGTTTTCAAATAAAAACACAGGTAAACTGTGCTGTGCCCTCTACTTGATCCCTGTCTTAAATCCACCAGTGTATAGGGACCCTTCCATCTTCCTCTATCCCTCCAATAATAATCCCTCATCCCTGATACTGAGCAATATATCGACTATTTCTTTCCTTTTCCCCTTACTGTCTTTCTTCCATTAATCCTCCGTTTCATCTGGTCCTGACTCTGGACTCTAGGGTGCTGTCAACAGTCCTCTGGCCTAGTTCTCAGAGCACCACCAGTCCACCCAGTCTGCCCAACACTCTATTGAGAGCTCCACTCCACCACTCACTACAGTGGATGAGAAGCTTACTGTCTCCTCTCATTCTTTTGTTCCCTTTGTTTCCCCCACAGCAAGACAGAAAAAGGGAAATCCAGCAAGGGAGACAGAGGGAGAGAGAGGACGGGTGGAGGCAGGCAGAGAGGGATGTAAGGATTAGCCCGATTTTTTGTTGTATAATCGAGCCAATTCACACGTTAAAAGAGAAATGCAAGAACCAAACAAAAGGGGCTAATTTCACAGTGCTTCATATGCATAATCGACTGGCTGGGAGTTTTCAAAAAGAGGATCACACTCATTTTTATCAAGGTTGGGGCTAGATGTATAGCAGACAGAAAAAAAGTGCTACATATTATCTATTTTCACTTCTCCCAGAAAGAATGGTGCTGTCTTTGTCTGCTCTGTAGTCAGCTGCACCATTACACTGAATCAGATTCACTTACTGTACATGGGTAGAGCTTACTGTCCTGTCCTTTAAAGTACTAAAAGGAATTTAGTGCTGAAATGCTCTAAAACAACAGTCCTGTCACTTGACTTTTAAGTTAAATTGATTTCTTGACCCTGCAAAGATCCTCCTTGGGAAGTTCTGTTACCTGTTCTGGATCATCAGTGAATAGTTTTAAATTATTCCTTACCCCCAGACCTATCTGTTGACAAATTTAGGGATGCATGATATTGGATTTTTCGATAATATCCGATATGCCCATATGTAACAACTCACTTGACCGATGACAGGTGACCGATATAGCAGCCCAGTCTCACTCCAAAGTCGTCAAAATTTGGCATTTGGGCAGTGACTTGTGGTGTCAGAAACCAACGAAAAAGGCGTCCTTTGACGTCGGCATGATATGCGGCCAGCTGCCGTTATAGCACCTGGCAGCGTTAGCGGGAACGTGGCAGGACAAGGATGAAAGTTAAGCTGGTGATTGTCAAAGTGGAGCAGACAGGAGGGGTGGTGGATGGGTCCAACAAACACAGACCTTCACCCTAGAGAACGGTGTTCATGTCCCATAAGATTCAGAAGCCAGACCCTGTTCTTTTTTCCTAAACCCAACCATGTGTTTTTTTGCCTAAACCCAACCATGTGTTTTGTTGTCTGAACCCAACCATGTATGTTTGTTGCTGAAGGGAAAAAAAAGTCAAATCACCACGTTGTATCAACGTATTGCGTTTATTTTATCTGATTCGCTCCATAAATGGGTTATCTGACAAACAATTTGAGGATCTCCTCCTCATGAGGTATATCAACTGCTTTAGTGACACATCAAATAAGCCGGACTAGTCTGCTATAAAGCCATGGACTGGTGAGCTAGTAATTCAAGTGAGTTTGTTTGGCCTGTTAAATGCACTTTATATACCATTTAAAGTGTTTTTTCCCCTTTGAAGTCTGTCATGTTTTAATGGGGTTAGAAGGGCCGGTCTCTTTTATACTGTCTTTATTTCATCTGCTGAGCCTTGTTTTGTGCTGATATGTGGGCAAATGGAAGGTTTAATATTATATTGTTCACTGACAGCTACATGTCCGTGCATCTTAGGCAATGTTGGCAAATGTAATGCATGTAAGGCAAAAGTAATGTAATGAGTAGTGTAACTTATTACCTTCCTCATGGAGTAATTAAGAAAAATAATGCATCACCTTTTTGAAAGCAACATCCCCAACACTGCTCATGATCAATATGTGCTTTTTTTCCTGAAAGGTTACGTGTTTTTATTTTTTTTTTTCTTAAATGCATATGTTGAGGATTGAAGTGGAAGTGTTTCACCTCTGATCCTGAATGCTGTGGGAAGCAGTCAACACTGGTTTCTTCTGACCATGATTACAACCTTCCCCAAACCTTAACCAGATAGTTTCACTTTCCTTCCTTTAACCAAGCCTTTACTGTAAAGGTGGTTGACTAAAAAAAACAATATTCGAAGAAGACCTAACATGGGATAAATTAGAACTTATTTGATATCAAGCCTTAAATAAATAAATAAAGCCGTATTTGTGCATTATGCAGCAAAACAGATAAGTGGAGTCATGATTTCCTCCATGCTGAGTAAAACACTTCTCCCAGCACATCGGCTGGGAAAAGGATCAGCATGCAGATGAGGAGACAGAGGCTGCCTCACTGCATAATTGATGAAGTGCAGCAGCTAATTCCAATCTAAACATAGTGATGAGGGGGAAAAGGAAACCATCTGTGTATTGTTGTGTCTCTGTGCAGCAAGGCCAGAGATCATAGACACCCTATCAGTGGAACATCTGCCCAATGGGATGTCTGCAACATGTTTTGGGCAAAAACAATACTCATGGATGTCGTGTAATATGGCAGACAGGGGTAGCCACGAATGTACGGGCATTGAACACCATACTTAGATTCTGCAAGGAGCAGCATCAGAAAAACACTGATTTTTCAAAATGAAACAGCTTTATTCTGTGTTTTCACTGGTTAAATTGGTTCAGAAGAGGAGGAGACCACAATGTGACACATAATGTGGTTCCCAGTATGAACCTCCTTAACCTCTGGATCTTGTTAGAGAAAAAAGGTGAGCACACATTAGCAGGTGCTAGGCTAATGGCCTGTCTCCGACATGCAAACCTGAAACAGGTTTTTCAGTGTTTCTACAGGTGTCAATCACAGTCAGTTTGTTCTGGAAAGGAAGAGACCTTTGTACACATTTCAGTTGATGGTAAAATCCTTTTGAACAATGAACACTGAAGGAATTGTAATCGGGAGAAGTTTCAGCTGGTTGCAATCTACAATCCTCACCACTAGATGCCACTAAATCTCCCTAAATCTTACACACTGGACCTTTAAGTCACAGCTTTGCCAAAAATGAATAAAAAAGGTCAAGCAGCAGCAGATGTCCTCATTTAGATTCCTAGTATCTGAGTGTCAAGCTCCAAAATCGCTGGGTACTTCCCATAACGCTGCCTGCCCACTAAATTTTCCATGCCTCCAGTTTGTAGCACAGACTTTCTGCTGAAATACTTCATATCCCAGCGGAGATAAACCTAATGACATCATTGTTTACTTAAGAAAGCTCCCCGAGAGTCACACACAACAGTTTTCACAGCCTGAGTAGTGTTAACCAAGACAAGTAAACTGATTTTGGCTCCATGACGCTCTCAGACCAAAGCTGTGTTCTATACATAAACATAAATATTCAGGCATTAATCATGTAATGTAGAGAGAGATTTACATTCAGCGCAGACAGCACACTGATAAAAGACAAGACCATGGCAGGACATCTACATTATCTGTCACTGCATGATATGTTCATGAACAGCCATCAATCATCCAGGCTCTTAAAGGTATAAAGATGTCACTAAGCTTTTTCTTTCCTTTGTTAGGCTGAAAGACATTATTATCTGCACTGCTCCAATTCTGTGAGAGGGCTGTTGACGCAGGCTGAAGGTGTGTCCGTCTGACCACTTAGTGTAAGTGACGGCAACTGTTACTGCGACCCTCAGCACTTAGAGAGATGATGTATGCAGAGATAAGGAGCACAGGAACTTGACTTTGATGGCTAAGCCTGATTAAACCCAAACAGATGAGACTGAGTGTGTCCTAAAATCTCAACACTCTGAGCAGATACAATAAAAACCTGTGGAGAAGAACATCATTATCTGGGCCTGCTTTAACAGTGGTTGCAACAATTTGTGGCTTAACAAATGTTGGCCTTCAGAATTAGACTGTGTTGTGGACTGGAGTATTACAGTTTCATACCAGTAAGAATTCAAATCAAACTTACTGACTTTTGGACACTTGCACTTATTGATATTTTATAAATGATGATGTGCAATATGAAAGCAGTTGCTTGTAGTGACAAACTCACAGAGAAGTAAGTATGATGAATTAACTATGTCGTCCCCCTCAGCCCTGTGGAGCATTTTAGCATCTATCAGCTCAGTGTTTCAGTTTTACAGCCTGCAACTTGACTGTTTTGCTTCAGTCTCACCACTTTAATCAGACTCAGTCACAATCGCAGCAGGCAGCTGTTCAGTTAGAAAAGGTTCTGATTAACCGACCACCTGCCTAGCACCAAATGGTTAGTGGCTAACTTTTACTGTAGCTGCTGTAGGTGGAGAAAAAAACTGAACTAAAACAAGATAAAATATGGGACTTAAAAACATCATATGGCCAATGTTGCTCCACATCTACTGAATGAGTAACTAGGTAAATGAGTTAGAACAGGTTAGCCGTAACAGAACTCAGGGTCTCGGTGTTGTGTTTCCAGCTTGTCCTGCTGCTGCCAAGTGGCCAAAAAGTATCAATCAATGCAGCTTTTTAGCAAATATGACTAAAAGTAATTTTTTAAACTCTCACTAAATCCTGACTATAGTACATGTGGCAGACCATCTGTGAAAAAATCATTCTTCTCTGCCTCCTCATAGTGCTCCTAATGGCATTTACAAGATCAACAAAAACAAAAAATCAGAGCCAAGGAATATTTCACTCACTGCAGGCCAAATGTGGTCAAACTGAAAAACTAGATAGTGCTGATTAAGTATGAATCATTACAGTTGTTAAAGCATTCCCTATTTCTCACCCAGAATTGTGTCAGATATATTTTAGGCTATTGCTTAGCTGTAAAATGAGAAAGTTTGCTTCAGGCTGTGGGCAAAGCTGTGCTTTGGCTTGACCATTTTCAATATGGTGGCCAGGTGACAAACTTTTCATTTTACATCTAAACAGTACACTGAAATATGTTCCTTAAAGCATCTGAGATGAGAAACAGACAATACAGTAATAGAACCTAGGGTCATATTTGATCAACATTTCCTAGTTTGACAGTTTGACTGCAGTTCACGAGCAGTGATTGACATGCTGACAGTTGCTCTTTCTGAAATGACCTGTAATTGGCCAAAGTCGACCGTCAAGGGTTTGATTTTCTAAAGGCTAAAAACAGAGCCAAGCGGAGGTGCAGAAGTTTAGTGTTTTCTCATACATTTGAATTACAATATACTCATAGTTTATTATGGGATTTTTTCCTTAGTGATGCCAAAATTTAAACTGCCTACCTGAGCTTTAAGAAGTTACTAATATAGAATGATAAGAAACAGTAACCTGACATCTGTAGCTATTTTGTGTAGTTTAGACTATAGGATGACTGATAATCGATTGACAGATATTTGAGTTCTGAGAATAATATCTCAGTCTATATGTCTTACATAAACAATTCAAACACATCAAGTGATTTCTTTTAACTGGATTTTGTGCATTGTCACTTGTCTGGTGAACAAACTATGTAATAACAGCACATCATCTGAATTACCTAAGACAGTTATTGGCATTTCTGTAGCCTACTTAACATTCCTTGTTACCTATCAGCCGACATGCTAATATCTACATATCTGCAATATGCTAATTGGCCAATATATCGACAAGGTTTCTCTGTCAGGCTATAACTTGTACACTAATGTCTTTCTGCAGTGCGTTTAGAACAGTTTCTAAAGATGATTTCATATGAATTTACAGTTGCATAATGTCAGCATCTTGCTAATGTTGGGTTGTCCTTGGCTCCTGCGCTATGAATTGGAAGATGTTCAAATGCAAAGCAATTTAAAGGCATGGCAGGAAGCAAGGCAGGGCTGCACAGCACTAGAGTATGTTGTGAGACTGGGGCTGCCAATGCTGATGGAAAGGAGGGGCGGAGTTTCTTTATGGCTGAATGCAGATGCTGCATTGTAAATTTTCCTCTCTGGATTTCTCCACAGCTGTACCATTCTACTCAATTCTGCAGCTTCTGGCACAAAAGAGGAAACAGGCATTGAATTTATACTGATACATTAACTCTTGCTCAATCTGTAGTCTGACATCAAAATCATGCAAGCCCCCACACATGGAAGCACATACAGAGTTAAATCAAACCTGTCTGTCTAAAAGTAAGATGTGATATGTAGAGCATGAAGAGAACTTTCTGTTCATTCAGTAGTTTCTTTCTGAAATGAACAAGAGAATACTGATTTGCCACATTAATTGTTATTCTGTCTCTGGCCTGTTCATAATGATCAGTGTGTTTTACAGTGAACAGCTGAGTGTGATGAGAAGGCTTTGACAGGCCTGACAAAGGGTTCAGTGAGAGAGGCTGTCTTGGCTGGCTCCCAGCAGCCTCCATGCCTCCCACGACCAGTCCCCCCCATTCATCTCCACCGGCCCTAACGAGCCCCGGGGCCCTAACAACCTCAGAGATTTTAACGAGTTCTAACGAGGGAGATGCTCCTTTACGTGTCCTATGCTTCAGCTGGCACTTTGGCACCTTTTACGAAAGATACTGAACTAGATTTTTTATCATGGTTGTTTTTGCAAGGAAAAAGTTTCAAGGTCATCTGAATCATTAAAAAACAAAAGCATGCATGTCAATGAGGTAATTTCCCCAAACTGCAAGACACATCAAACCTGTCCTCAAAGATTAGCTTCTCTGCAAATCAGAATCTTTCTTCACCTTGGCTTACACTTTTAAAATCCAACTTTCACCTTCAAAATGAATTTGCTGCAGAAATTGTTTAAATGCAAGGATGTTAGGGAATATCAGAGTCAAAATATCCTATGGGTCCTGCAGCCTTTAAGAAAGTGAAATGTCAAACCAAAGTCAGTTCATGTAAATGGTTGTTGCTCTATTAAGTGTAAAGGGGGGTGAAGCAAATCTGTGCAGAGTTTTCGCAGATCACTTTTTGTTTTATTTGACTCTCAATTTTTTTGCAGTTGATCACTGCAAACTGCCAGTCTTTAAGGGAATAGAAAGCCAGAGTCACAAAAGAAGTACAAGCTGCAACACAACACCTAGCTTTACATATAACCCTGCTTTGGCAAGGAATGTCACAAACTGCTCTAAAAAACTGACATAAATTTGCAGTCACTGAGACAGAAGTCAATGGTGTAATACCAGCAGTTATTGGGGAAAAAACAAGTAATTGTCCATTTAGCAGACAAGCTAACTGCCTTGTTGTGGCAGGATAGTTCTAGTATGTTATCAGTTAGCTAGCATGTTATTGACTAGCTCACTAGGCACAGCATATTGCAAACTAGCCACGCAAGAAGTCACTTCATGACTGAGTGTTTGCCACCAGCAGGCTTACTTCACAAGGATGCTTTAATGACTGGGCCTCTTCCTGATCTGACTGGTCACCAAATAGTGTCACTGAATTACTTCCTAAGGCATGTACTCAGATAAGCTGTTAGCTTTCTTGAGTCAACTGTGGTGGATTGTCTGACTTCGCCTCACTGCAAGACATTTTGACATGTCACAATAAAAAATGAAGGAGGGCTGAATTTTATTTAACTGTTTTGGTTTCTGGTATTGTGCATTATGGCCAACTGTCACTGTTGTGGCTTACTGGGACACTTTGGGCGCTTTCATCGATTGTTTGGCAGACAAGACTTTGGTGTGATTCTGGGATGAAGTTGCAACATTGTTGCATTTTTTTCATTTGGTTCGGTTAAGCGTTCAAAACCACACTTTGTCACACCCACCAAACACTGTAAATAAATGTCACACAGTCACTCGTCTATTGGACAGAATATCCAAGTGAAGCTTAACGACTCGTCCTGGTCTCAGAAATAATGGAGCAACGCCAATTTCATGCAGTCTTTGGTTTCTGAATTTTCTTCAGTGTGTCCATTGATCAAACATTTTAGAATAAGAAGAACAATAGGACCAGCTGACCAGACAGAATGTTGTCAAGCATTTCATTCTTTGAATGCGACAAGTGGGACGGTACTAACTGAGAAGGCACACCCTGATGACAAACAGGCATGATGATGTGTTATCCTTGTCACACAGACAATGAGCAAAGTCTGGTCATAAAAAGTTATGTATGAGCACTGTTTTTGGTTCACTTCATATATTTGGGTCAGATCATGTTCTCACCTAAAGTAAACAGAGGTGTTGCACTTAGAAGTGGACTGAGACCCATGTTTTACAGGTGGACGCAAGGTTGGTTGTTCGGTTTGCACCAAGGTTCATGTGATAGCTTTCCCACCACCCCAAGCAAACCAGACAATCCAATGAAATGCTTCAGGGTCCATTTAATGGGAACCCAACAGCTCAGATTTGACAGCAACCTAAAACAGAACAGAGCCATTGTACAGGTGTTATTAGTAACACCTGCACTCTTACTATTATGGCAAGTCAAAATATCTGTTGTGAAAAAGGCCTATTGATCTGATGGAACTAAGACTGCATGGACATACAGGAGCTGTGACAATGAGAGAACAGTCTCTTGTGTTTTTCCTTATTCTTTACACTGACACACATCCTGGTTTCTGTTTTATCAGCGCTATGGTGGGAAGTCCCGTGGACCACACAGACACAAACACAGCACAGATTGGACTAATGATATGCTTCCACAGAGCATCTTCAGTTCTGCAGCATGGCCCAGAGTCATAGGACATAATTGTCACAGGCCTTTAAAGGGCCGGGCAACAATGGGCAGTCTCTGTGAGAATACTGACCAGCTTACTTCCAGTTCTCCTGGTTTGTTGATGTTGTTGTTTTTCCAGCATACTACTTTAATGAGGAGACAAACAAGCCTCAGAACTCCATTAATGTCCTTCCCCAGCACTGTTGGGATTACTGTCCAAGTTCCCAAAACATACAAATTCAACATTCTCAGCATCACTGCTAAATGAAGGCTTTCAGTGCATTACACATTGATTTTTGAGTCTCATTTTCAACATGCTGTTTTGATTCATTGTGAGTAAATGTAGTTCATTCTCTCAACAAGGTAACTACAAACTCCAGAGTCATGTGACAGTCATTCCAACTGTACTGCAGTTAAAGTTACGCATTGTTATGTTGAGACAAAATATGACCTTCAAGGCATGAATGGCCACTCATCACCCTGATACTGATATTACCATCCTTAAGAGGCATGGTAGCAGCTTCATATTTTGGATGTGTTTCGCAAACAGCAGGGAAAAACAAGAGTAACCCCAAGATAGCGATCCTATGTAGAGGTGAAATGATAAGTTGATCAATCAACTAGAAAGTTAACTGGCAATAATTAATTGATTGGTTGTTTCAGTCATATTTTAAGGAACTAGAGTTACTGCTTCATAGTTGTATGCCGCCACTAACCAGTCAAGTTGCAGTTACAATTTACATCCATGTCTGTAGACTCATATGTAGCATAATAGTAGACAATACTTTATATGTTGCTACAAAGGAGCTACAAATTCTAAAACACTGATGCTTCACACACATATTCAACGCAGCAGCACAGAAGATCTATAAAGTCAGCACATTTTTAAGGTTGACGCCCAAGATTAGTGTCACCAATTCAGAATTCGAACAAATGTCTCTCCTTCTGTCCCTGATATTTGACGATACAAAATAGCCAGAAAAGTCATTTTGCAGAATGATATGATGTCACAGTGAAACTGATCCATGACCTTTGCGATTTTGAATGTCTCCACTTCATTTTATCTTATTAGATATTTGTGTGAAATGTTGTCATAATTAGAACTCAAGTAATGACCATAGACTGTAAAAATAATGGATGTAGCTGCTGTGACATCAGCCGTTGGTTTGTGGAATTTCGAAACCTTGAGTTGGTATTACAGCTGTTGCCATGTTGGTGTTTTGGAGCCAGAAGTGACTTGGGTGAGAGATTGAACTGTGAAGGAGTGAGGGGTCATTCTGTCTGAGACCAAGGACATTATTGGCAGACAGCCTGTCACTCAAAGAGCCCCTCTCCTCGCCCTTAAATGCGCCGCGGGAAGGCATAATGAGAGTTCACTCAATTCACCATGGCAGAAGACAGCAGCAGTGTCAGACAGCCAAACTTCTCCAAGGAGGAAACTGATGTTTTGGTCCGGGAGGTCCAAGCTCGCAGTGTCAGAATACACGGAACTGCGAGCAGACCTCCACGGGCTGATGATGCAAAGGTAGCCTGGGAGGAGGTCACCACAATTGTAAATCAATGTTGTGTTTCTCTTGTGCGCACATGCTCTCTCTTTCTCTCTCACAGTCTCACTCTGTTTCTTTTCTTTTGACTTTTCTAAGATGACAGATGCTGAATATACACTCCCTATCTGATGCTGTGGCTGTTTGTGGTTGGCTGAGAGGGATTTGAACTCATGAGTTTGCAGCTGTGTTAATCAAATCAGGCTGGGTTTCCATTATGCATGCCAAACGTGCCAAACGGTGCCTGTTCCCTTTGATCTGACATCAGATGTGACGGGACAGTCGATATAGAGATACATTTATGTGCTGATTGCAGATAGTTGCATTGAATAGTGGTTTTGTGGCTATTTATTGCATTATTAATGTGCCTTTCTGGAAACCTGCCTGTGAGGTTTTGGTGATGTGTACGCACTGTCCGCCGGTCAGCCAAACTTCCACTACACCGGCTGCGCTCCACCTGCGCTGACAGTAGTCCTGGTTTCAGCTGGCGAGCTGTCACTGCGCCAAGCTGGATCTGTCGACACCTCCCCCTGCTGCGCCGCCACACCCATCTCAGCGCACCTCGGTCTGCCAAACTACCAAACTGAGCATGCCGCTCAAATCTAGCTCTGCGCGGGGTTCGCCACCCAAACTAGAGCCCATAAAGACAATCAACCAATCATGCTCACATGCATCCTAAAATTTAAGGCAGACTGTGCACAATGGCCATCTGCCAACTATTCCTGTGTGAACGCATCTGCCTATGCAGACACCTGAAGAAGTAATACAGAGCCACATGCTGTGTTCATGTCTATTGGAGTTTATCCAGCCCTAAAGAAAACTTTAAGAGAGCTTAAAGAGAGCTGCCAGTGGGTTTATGGTCTGAATATATACTGTATGTAAATGCATTTTTGGCAGGGAATGATGGGCTGTAGAGGGGTATGACACACAACAAAGGTCCCCTGCTGGAATCAAAGCAGCAACTTTCCAGGCATATGGTAGCAGTCTTAACCACTCATTACCAGGACACCCGGCACCAGCATTTCAATGGACCTTGTTATGTATCTTTTTTCTCTTAGTTTCAACCTTTCTGGAATTGAACTTGTTATATACAGTAACTGTAGGGCCACCATTTAGCACAAGTTGCGCCACAGAGAAGCCACCTTCATGAAAGCACTGTTGCATAGCTGTAGGAACACAAACCCACATGCATGTGAGTGTGTGTGTATGCTTTATGTGAAGTTTGGTTAGAGCCAGAGCATATAAGCAAAGCAGATGTGTCTGACCAACAAGTCCCACACTCTTCCTGGTTCCCACCATAACTGAGCTGAGGACTTTGAGGAGGCATCTCTGAATAACTGAAGATAAAAGGAGCCACGTTTTGAAGCAAAAGTATTTAGTTTGAATCTTTTTAGTTTTGGGCAATCCTCTCAGTCTGCTGACACTATTCTCATGCTTCTCATTTTGAAACTACGTAGGGCTGCAGCTAAATCATTTTAATTTAGTCATTTATCGAGACCATAAATATCAAATCACAAGTTCTCAGAGCTAAAAATAAGATCTTCAAAACTCCTGACCAACAACAATCTACAAATCAAATGGATTCAATTTACGATAATATGACATGTATAGCATAACTTTAAGCACAATTTCAAGGCAATAATTGTACAAATACAAGTGTACCCATGGTTAAAATATCTGTAGTAGAGTAACCATGCACAAGTGTGTATACCTGTTTCTTAAAAGCCTTTTACATATAAATATGTATATATATATATATATATATATATATATATATATATACAGTATATATATATATAAATACATACATACATACATACATATTTAAAAACATATTTCTGATCTTCTACTTTCTCAAATCACTAACACATTAACATGAAAAATAAGAGTGATATTTTAGACCAAGCACGGTATATTTTATGTGTACCTATAAACCACATCCCTTTTTTGATATTCTACACAACAATTAAAGACTAAAGCACAAATGCATTAACATGCAGATAAAAGTACATGACTACCATGGTGAAAACAGACTAAAAAGCCTTTAAGAACCTTTCACTCCTGTTTCTTAAAGGAGCATTAAATCATATCCTTCTTTATTCTATCCTACTGTGACTGTCAACAAAATATTACATGTACCCAGTGATCACTGGTCCATATAGCCAGCTGACCGTGAACATGACCTCTGCGTCTCATCATATTACCCCTCTGTGACCTGTGTGTGTGCCTGGGTGTGTGGATAATTCACTAGAAAGTTGCGAGACATAGCCTCCAGGGATACATATTGGTAGATGACAACATAATGCTCTTACACACAAACACACACACACACAAACACACACACACACATACACATACACATAATTTACTCAATGAGCATATGGGAAGGTTTCATACTGAAGTGGGTATTTCCAGTGGAGGACATCCTCATTTTTAAAAACAGAAGGAAGTACGACCACACTGCAACTCTTAACTTCATGACTGATGCTTTGTTGACAGCTCTTACTGCAAATCATTATTTGACAATTATCCGGACTATTCAACACAAAAGAGGCCTTTTGCATACATCATGCAAACACATAAAGCGAACACACAAGGAGTGACTGGTTTGCTCTGGGTGGAGGATCTGCTGAGGAGAGAAAGAGGAAGGGAGGACCCTGGGAGGAGCAGGACGAGGAAGAGGAAGATGATGGGGAAAGAGGAAGAAAAAGTGCTATCTTAACAGCATGAATTCAACCTGCTGACACTGGCAGAGAGCAGAATTTAGCTTGGCTCATGTCGTAAACCTGAGCCTGCATGACACCTAAAACCACTGAGTACAGTATCAGGTCAATTACTAAAGATGAAACAATATCATGAAATTGGGATAGCAGGAAGGCATACTGGCCACAGAGGCTGTCCACAAACTGAAGGCAAAGGTACAACTCCAGCTGCATGCTTCAAGGATGGTGCACGAGCTGGCTGAACCTGCAACTTAAATAGCGAAATTGTCTCAGTATTAGAGTGTATTAATAATACTGCTAGATCTTCTAAAATCCAGGTGTCTTTGTATCTTCAGAGGAGGCTGCCCAAATCTGTCAGATTGCCTCAAGTGATGTCAGTGACAGTCAGCATCAGTTGGGGCTGAAGACGACAGCTTTAAACATGAAAAAAATCTGGGGGTATGGAGTCACCAGACCTCAGTAGCTCCTTGTCTCTACTGGGGTAGCTCAAAGCTACACTAGCCACTACACACCGAAATCTAGAAACTGTTGGCCATCAAGTTGCATTGTGGGTAACATATGTGCAATGGTTTTGACAGGAAGAAGAGTGTATGGAATGCTAATTCACTGGAACACTCTTTTAAGATAGGTTAGGCCACACAAGAAAGGACACTATGAAAGTAATAATGAAGGTTTAGATCTCATATTAATGTATGTTTTGGGGGATCCAATGACAAGTGGACAGTGCTGCTAAGTACAAGTTTAAACAAGTCTGGGACACACTGGACCACATATCTTTTGACTAATGTGTCCTGATGCGTCCCCGACAAGGACCACATAATCAGTGGAGGATGTGGTGTGTTTTTGGTGACATCGCACTAATGCTCTATAGCTTATCCATTTTATGTTGAGTTGAATGAAGTGTTGCATAGGGTCACCACGATATACCAGTTTTAAGGTATACTGTGATATAAAAGTTGACGGTTATGTGTACATTTGGTTATCTATGATACCAAAAAAAGTGCAACTGGAAGAAGAATCTCTCAATTACTGTAGTTATTTTCACAGGGGAGACTTTTTATACATACTTTCATAAACAAAACAGATTCAAGTTTCAGCTATACTCATAAAATGTTTGTTCAACCAAAAACAGCCCCTCCATTTTCATTCCTTTAAGTGTCATTCTGACTTATAATAATATAAATTCTGTAATACCATGATACAGTGGTATTTTCTGAGACGGTTATCGTACTGTAAAAATCTCATACCGTTGTAATCCTAATTTTGTTTTGCACTATGAAAGGAGACATGTTGAATTCTGATGACAGCAATGTCTCCAGCTGCACTGACCGAATACAGAGCAGCTAGCAAAAGTGAGGATGTAACAATGGTGCATGGGGCAGTAACATAATCTGAACACAAGTGGTCGGTTGAAGATGCGTGATAAGCACAGGTGTTAACAGCGATGTGTGTTGGCTGTCCACTTGTGATTGGATCACCCAAAAGGTGTGTTAATGCCAGGTCTTATCAGGGCTTTAGACACAAATGTAGCAGGCTTGGGCGGTATCTGTTTTTTCATACCGTCATACCTTCCTGACATTTTACCGGGGTGTAATGCATATGACAGTATCCATGTTACCATTCCCCATCCCCCAAGGCTAAGTTTGCCACATTCTACAAGCTCTCTTTGCATTTTCAGTCTAATTAATAAACAAAACAAACATTGTTAAACCTATTTTCCTAATTAAACTGAAATATACACCTGCACACCCTCTGAATTCAAGCTATTTTCTTTCCCCAAACCAAGACTGGCTTAACTGCCTTGTTAACACATTGTAAAACACACTTCATTCAAACAAAAGCAAAATAAAACTCATCAAAATCATCTTTTGTCTTGTTCGTCATCTAAATGGTTAGTCCACTCTTCCAACCATCACCATCTCTGGTTTGGTCAAAATAAACCGTTAATTCACTGAGTTAGATGTGAAAATATGCTGGCCCTACATGCTGTTTTTACCCTCTGTCTCTCTTAGCCATTGCTGGCTGGCTGCATCCTCCGTATGTGTTATCCACACCACTCACAGTCGCCATCTTTCTCAGCTCAGCTGCCTGTTCCACCGGTAGAGACTGACTTCTAGGGGCTTGTGCTGTGCTCTACAATACATCGCCAATACAGCATCTTCGTATTAGTTTGCTAAAAACAGTGTTTGTATTTTTGACATTATTAAAAAATCACACCTTCAGGATTTCTAAATACCCTGGTATACCATGATCCCACCCAAGCCTACATAAAATGATTAATCAGTTAACAAAAAAGTTGCCAACAAATTTTCTGTCAATCGGCTTATCAATTACTCAAGAAATTGTTCCAGCTTTATCAACTCCTCACATATACACTGAATGTCAAAAATGTCAGTGTCACTACTGATTTGCATAAAATGCACATATTACACATACAGATATAAAGCTGTCATTGGTATACAGCAACCAAGCAACTCCACATGTCCTGCATCCCTCTGTGGCCTTTACACATACATAGTGCACTGGAATGTCACTGTGTCATTGCTGAAGTCTTGCATCCACTCAATAACCAAAGCTGTCAAACCAGCCTGTTTCTGAGAACCAGTAAAGAAAAAAATATTAATCCATTTGTTTCTTCTGACAAATGGCTTCTTCTTTGTTGAGCTGTAAACATTGATTAAAGCCACATTGTTTCCTGTTGAGTCAAAGGGAGTTTGAGGGCTGATGACTCAATGATTCTCATCCACTCACTGACATTCATTCAGTGCCTCCTTGGGGATTGGACACTTCAGGTTGTAGTGACCCATATATATCAGAGTGAGCTGGATAACATAAACAAGAGATCCATTAGAAACCAAATGAATAATAGATGAAGACAGAGACAGTGTAGGAGAAGGGGAGGCAGGGAGATGGCTTTGAGGTGGCAGTCCTTGACCACCAAATCCTCAATTATATTCTCTATTGTTTGGGTTTTAGCATCAACGCCTTAGAGAACAGGAGAACTACAAGAAAGATAACGCTAAAAAAATGTAATTAAACTAAATGTTTAAATAAAAATCGATTGATTGATTGATTGATTGATTGATTATAAATGTGATGTCAGTATTGAAGCTTTGTTGATGTTGTTCTTCATGTTCTTGCCTATGAATTGCATCTACGGGAGCAGCATTATTTTGAGAAGGCCTGGCAATGACAATGCTAATTCTAGGAAAGTCAAAGTGTCATCTGAAACCACAGCTTTCTTTAAACTACAATGTGACAACATGCTGCATTGTCGCCCAGGGGGCAGTTCGGCAGTGTCTCCATTCAAAATCCATCTAAAACACTGCCTCTGCCAAGAATAAACCATTTTTGTTGGTTATGGGGTTATTTGACAAGAAGCAATTGAGACATTACTTATTGGCCCCATAAAAACAATATGCTGAAACAACAGTACCACGATACCTCTCACTTTGTACCAATCCTGTACTCTGTAAAGCAGCCAGTACAGATGCTGTGTCATAGGTGCTGATGTTGCTATGCAACCAACCTGAATGGTTTTCAGAGGGCAGAACATTTTTACAAGTCTGTTATCATCTCAAAATGGTTGTATTTGGCAGAATAACGATTTTCCATTAGCAGGAACCCTTAAAACTGCCTTGATTTATGATCTGCATGGTTGGTGCATCCCATTATACAGCTCTCAGAAGAATCTCCTCCGAAGTACAAATGAATGGCCTGTGTAGCTGGGACCGCTAATGCTTCATCACAGGATAATCAATGTGAAATATTGTCATCACTGCCATGTCTACAGTCCAGGCAGTGCAGTCAATAAGCGTGACGCCCATGCTACAGAGCCTGCCATTCATTTAGACTTCATTTGTTCAATTTAATGTTTTTTTAGTTTGTCAGAAAAAAAATTCCTTCACAACTGTCAGAAAAAAAATTTCCTTCACAACTGTCCAGAGTCTAAGTTGATGTCATAAAGCTGTTTGCTCCGTCTCACCAATGGATAAAACCCAAACATATTTAGTTTACTATCACATAACACAAAGAAAAACAGCAAATAACCCAAAAAACAATTCAGATTCTGGAACTAATGAAGGTTTGGCATTTTAGCTTGAAAAAATACTTTAAGGATTAATTGATAATCAAAATAGAAGCTGATTAATTTTCTGTTCATCAGCATAGCAATTAATCAAATATTAGCTCTAGTTTCTTCACTTTACAAAGACAACCTGAGTACTTGGTATTAACAATAGAGAGTAGTAGATTAAATGTAATAATTATCAAATGACAGAAATCCTTCATCCGAAAAAAGTGAAAGGTGCACTTGCACCCAACATATAGTGATCTCAGTTTTTATCAGAGCATAATAATAGTGAGACTCAAAAAGTGTCAAACATACTGCTCATAAAACAGTAAGACCTGTTAGAACTTAACTCTTTAATTCTTTGCACACCTCCTTATATGCCTTATTTTATCTGACCTGTGCTCTTGCGCATCTTGTTATAAAGTTGATTAATACCCAACATTTGGATTCTGATATGCTAAAACACAAACACTATGATGGTTAATCCTGCATCTGATTGCTCTGAATATACACCTGACCTATCTGACCTTAAATGCTCAATGTACACATTGGGATTACTTAGGAGGTCCTGAACCAATCACACTTGAACACAAAGTCCAGTTTGATTGATTACTGTGAACCATGTGCACCATACCCGCGCACAGTAATTTGATCCACTTCCAGGTCCAATTGAAAAGGCAGTCTTGTGTACGTAATGTGTACTCGGGTATGGTTCATATCAGGTGCAAACACCAAACATACCAATACATTAAAGTTGACTTCTATTTAACGTGAGTATCAGTGGATTTTCAAAAGCAATGCCACCGGTCTCTGAAATCTGCATATACACACAGCATGTGCCGATCTCAACCTTTTGAACTGCACCACAGTCATAAGTGATAAAGCAGGAGGACGGGCGAGAGGGTCGTCCTTGACATTGGCACTAAAATATGAACCAAAGTAGGCATAATGCAAAAGTAGACTCCACTGGCAATGCGCAAGCTGAGCGGCGGTGGGGTGGACGGGAAATCGTGCTCAGGCACAGTACAAGTCAATCAAACAAAACACCCTTAGTTACTTTTAAACAGTATTATTCAGCCTGTAAAAACAGTTGTATAATGTCCTCTGTGACTGCAGAGGACTCTTTCTAAAGTTTGGAAAAATGATTAATGTTATATAATAATAATTATCTTGGCTTGGGCTTGTAGACTTAACATTTTGAACACAAACTGGGGTAGTAGAGTCTAAAAGATGAGTGCATTGACAGGCAGGGATGGTCTAACAGAAGATGTTATCGGGTGCATGATGGGAAATGTCGGATCCAGTGTTTCTGGAGCTGGACCCTCACTAGGGACGAAGAGTCAATCATTTTGGCTTCTACTGCCTCAATTTTGACCATTCTTCTTTTAAAATCATGCTTTAGTCAGTCCCCAAACTTTATGGAGGCAAAATGATGAATCACTGGAATGCCCCTTTACATTGCCCACATTAACTCTGATATCTTTGATCAGTCATTTCACTATGTACTTGTGTGATCAGATGTGACATGCTACGCTGAATTGAACTGAACTGAAATTAGTGCATACATTTCTTTTTATATAAATACACTTTGATGCATGTATTATGTGTTGGATTAGTACTGACTTGATATCCAGGATCAGACTTGTATATCTCTGTCTGCTACTCCCACATCATGTGTTAATGGATAACACAAAGCCAATAATCTCTCCTTGTGGCACAATAAGAGTGAAGCGCTGGCCATGACCTCTACCGTTTGGGGTCATATGATTAGTAATAAAATGCGCAGAGTTGGTAGGAGAACAGTATTGTCTTTGATATTTAGAATGGGGGAGACAAAGAGTGAGGGAAGACATGGAATGACAAGCAGACAGAGAGGCATGCGGAGCTGCATGGGCGTCTGACCGGCAGACATATTGACAGAGACTGTATCATGGAGCATTTGATGGACGCTTTCATCCAAAGCATCTTACAGCAGCACGAGTGAAACAGTGCATTTAGCATGGGTGGGTACTGAACCATTAAAGCCTGGCAGTGGTCGCTGTTAATGCCATGCTGGAGCCATCAAGCTGCAGAACCACAGACTGACAGACAGACCGATGGAACAGACAGACAGACAGAAAGGCAGGGAGGCTGAGTGTCTGACGGCTGCGCGGCTTCTCACGCCTTCATGTTTTCCTGCCAGATCAGCCTGACAGAAAATCAATGACGCTGCACTCTCATGGAGACGCACAGTAACCACCGCAAAAGGCGAGAACGAAAGGCTGAATATGCAGCAGTCATGTCTGTAGCCTATGGTTTGTCATACAGAGGCTGAACGACGGTGATGATGATGAAGCATCTCATGTAATTACGCGCCCAGGTCCACATGTGTGTGTAACGGAATGTGTCAAAGCTGTTGCCTCACCGGCGTATGGGTCTATTATCGGACACAAAAACTGATTCCATTTTAGAGGCCTCTCTAATGTGCCCCATAAACCCAGCGAGGTGAATGGATTTCCTAGTTAATTTAGGCAATGGTTATTTACACTGAGCTACCCTTAGAGTCAAAGCGCTCTTACATGCAGGCTATCCAAACTGACACACAATACAAATTAGGTGCGTCTCATTGCAAAATGTGCCAAGCGCATGGATGAACCTTTGTGAAAACAGCAGACTAACTGTTCTGTGAGTGTGGCACTGCTGTTTTTGCAGGGGAAACGGGGGTGAGCATCACGTCAAGCATGTCCGATAACGGATGCATTGACGTTTACATGCGCAGGCAATATTCTGGGGACAGAGGAGGAGGAGGGGGGCGGGTTTCGCACCAACAACCCACCGGGCCGCCGCATCATTGTCAGTAAAACGGTGGAATCACTCTCGATCTCAATATTAAGTACCTCTAGCCACAGTCAGTTCATTAGTCGAGGTGTGTGTCCAGATATTCTATTTGAAACCGAGACAGCAGCTTCAATATGATAAGGTTGCCTATTGTCAGGAAGGAGGCACTTGTGTTTAACCACGACCACAGACCCAGTGAATAGTAAAAGCAAGCTTTTATTTACCTTCATGTCGTTGACAATCGCCTGGAATAGACCCCCGAGGGCCCCGCATTCCTTCTCCACGGTCTCCATGTTTGCCAAATCCACCATTCACCGGAATTTGCAAGCGCGCACCAACTGCGCGCTACCAACACTCAGCAGGGAAAAAAAATGCAAAATGTATTTCCACAAAATCACGACCGGGCTCTCCGGTTTCTCCTTCAAACCGGGAGACCGACTGTAACGGAGGGATGCAGCAAGAACAGGAGGAGGAGGGAGATGAGGAAAAAAAGGAAAAGATGCCGAAAGAAATGGCTTGCGCTGCGGTCTCTTCCACGCGAAAGGGAGATGGGTTGTGAGAGAGGAAAGATGGTCTCTCTCTCTTTCTCTGTCTCTGTCTGTCTCTCTTTCTCTCTCCCCGGCTCTAGGTCAGTCAGGCGATGAGACGTTCAGATGGTACCGGGACGACCGCTCATCTTGGCGCAGCCAGCGCTACGCGGAGTCGGTGGGGACGCATGTGAAGGCAGCGGAGAACCGGAGCGGTGGATCGCAGTGTGTGTGTGTATATGTCAGGGTCTGTGTCTGTGCGTTCGTGCATGCATGTGCGCGTAGGTAAAGGCAGGCTGTGATTGGTGCAGAGGTGGTGGGCTCAGCGGTGCGGGGAGAGCAGCCAGTAATACGATCCATGCAACTGCAAAGGAGTCAAAAAAAGGAGGCTGGACCACTCTGGACGGCCTGTCACATGGCCACACGCACACACAGACACACATGCATACACACACACACACACACACACACACCGTAGACCACCAGTAAAAATTTAGCAGGGGTAAATGTCAAATACATTTAGCTACCAGAAGAGTGTGTGCATGTGTGTAGGAATGTGTCCTGATGACCCTGATTCATGATTTTAAATATTACCTTCATAACCTTTCAATGACCTACCAGGACTGTTATTTGAGAATGCTATTATATGATCCTTCTTTAAAAATGTAGCGGGGCTGATTTCCTATTATCCATTTCGCTTGTTGATATGGAAAATTAGCTCAATAAAAGTACGACAGCCAGGTGGAAAGCAACATGATAAACTAGAGAGATTGGAATTTCTGGCGTTGATGACAACTTCACAAATCTCATTCTATGTATTCTTATTTCATTGCAGGGTTGCAAGCACTGCATTCCCTCAGCCTCTCCTTGTCCCGCTCTCTCCCTGTTTCTCAGACCACAAATGACACAAGAATTAGCTAGCTAGGCACCCCACGGTCCCCTCACCTCACTCCCTGCCGCTGTTCACTGCTTCTCCAGGAGAAGAGCAGGCAGCAGCTCCGGAGCTTCGCTTGGCAGCTGTAGCGGCATAAAGTCAGCTCGGGTGAACCCCCTACTGCCAGGTCAGTGGGCTGGTGGCCAGAAGTGCCAGGTCTCACCTGTGTAACGGCAGCAACAGTACGTTTGCTGATCTGGTGGGGAGTCAAGGCTGTATAAGCAACATTTTCTCTCCACCTTCGAAACACTTTGCCAACATTAACTCGTTTTGTTTTGCTTTTTGTCAGACTCTCTTTCAGACTTTCTCTTTGATAAGTCCGTCTAGGTTTTTTTGGTTGCTTTGCTGTGGAAAAGCAACTGTCTCTGCACGACTCCCCTCCATGGAATCAAGCTTTCACCATCTGAAGGGATGTGCATGTGTCCTTGGTTTCGTCAAAACTACAGCAGAAGCAAGTCTTGCAACTGCTGTGCTAAGTTATTTCTTGTGAGATAGCTATTAGCTCATGTCAGCTATTTTCAGTATTTCCTGTATCAATATGAGAAGAAAGCTAACTGCTCCTAAAGCCCCTCTAATGCAAAAAGGGTTCTGGCAGAAGTTGTGTTTGGAGGACTGCAGAATGTTGAAGTTCCACTGAGTGGATTCAACAGACAAGATGTTTCTAATATAAAACTGTTACGTCACATAAACTGCGACGTACTAAACTCAAACCTGCACATATACAGTGAGCTGAAACTCGATCTGTATAGCAGAGGGGAGTCCTTTCAAATTTACACATTGTCATTTGAGACATCGTTATTATAAAAATAATGATGATTGCTGTTGGAAAAAAAATATTGAAACTGCACGTCTTGTATGCCATGTCAAATACATGTTTCAAGGATGACTGGGGTTTCATTTTTACATGTCTGTAGTGAAGACAGTTTGTGTAATTCTGTTAAAGCAACAACTAATTCCAGACATGTTTCCCGAGGCAGTTTTTGCATGAGTAGAAATCCTGGGACTGCCTTTGAGTGTCATTCCTTGACATGAACAAAGCTCCTAAACATCATAGCTGTATTCACTTGAGGAAAAACTAAGAAAAGACAAGAACAGGAAATACACATCTGCATAAATCTGGAGGAAAAAAACTGGTACATTTTGTTTGTATGCAAAAAGTACTGTAGAGCAAGCCACCAGGAAGTGAGATGGGCTTTGAAGATAGTTAGATGTAGAGGCCAAACTGTAACTACATCTTCCAGGTCCATGACATGATGCCATGTGGCCCAAAAAGACTTTCACATAGACAGAAATTGGGAAAGATTACTGTAAATTGGTGGGTGCATTTTCATAGCATCACAACAACACATTCTCACTCCGACCTCATCACATATCGACATTTGGTCATGGACTTTCCACATCCAGATACAACACGCAAGGTGCGTTGGTTGTTGACGTTCTGAGATGCCATGTCAAGTTCTGCCTGTTACATGCATTGTCTTTTTCAAAATCGATTTTGTTTTCACAGGAAATGCAGTTTGCACACAGTCTTTTTCAAAATAAATGCACAATGTGGGTACAACACTGTAAACTGGCATCTTTTTTCCTTTAACAACAAATGCACATGGTTACATTTTGCCAGCACATGCTCATGGTTGGGTTTAGGAAAAAAGAACATGGTTTGGCTTTACAATCTTACAGGAAGTAAACACCAGTCTCTCGGGTGAAAGTCAGTGGTTGTTGTCCCCGTATACCACCCTTCACACCCACCCTACTCAGACTTTTGCCACCCTGCCACCCAGCATCTGATGCCGGATGTCACTGCCCAAGCGTCGGTTATTGACAACTTCAGAGTGAGACCAGACTGATCACAACTCCTGCAAAGTGACTTGTTGCGTTAACAGCATTTGTTCCATTCAGTCCGATAACATTTTGAAAGTCTACAAGAGCCAAATGATGCAATCATTTTATCACCATTCATGTTAGCTGAGAAGTAAACCGGAAGTTTGCCACTTGTCTAGTGAGCCCGCTCTGTTACAGACAGGAAGAACACTGAGGATCTTCAACAGGCATAAATAGATCCTCCAACGCTGTATCCAGTTCTGTTCATACATTCATAACTTAAAGTGTCTAAGTAACATGATACTGTAAGCAACCTGAATCATGGTTCAAAGGTCAAAGGTCACAGTGCCCTGGATATTCCTGTGACCACAGATGAATCATGTCAGAAAGAAGTGCTGGGAAATCAGACAGGAATAGATAGTTGTAATGGGATCCTTTTCTTGGAGTGGTTTCATGCAGTAAGATGTTATTGTCACATGATAACCACATGATGATTTCAGAACACATGTCTTAATATTACATTTCTATTGGCCTTAGTGTCAAGCTGACGGAAGCCAAGAGGTGATTAACGCCACTCAAAATACATTGAAGAATTCAAAATATGCATTCAAACCTGGAAATCTGATTTTTTTTTTTTTAAATAAAAAATTCCTAAAAAACTGGGACATTTATTACCTTTTAGGACTCAAATGACAAGCATGACACACTGTGTTATGTGTAGACAGGATCTCAGGAATACACACACACACACACACACACACACACACACACACACACACACACACACTCAGCTCAAAGCTCATGCCAAATTTCAGCATCCTGAGAGAGACCTCATATGGATACAAGAGAGGACACGCCCATGTGAGCATCTCCAGTGTATGTTTGTGTGTGTGTGTGTGTGTGTGTGTGTGTGTGTGTGTGTACAAATACCATATGTGCACTATATATGTTTGTGAGCATTCATGTGGCTACCGTGGTCCTCTATGGTGACCTTGACAGAGGGAAGGATGTAATAGATATCACATAGCCAGCGCTTTTCTTGTCTTAGCCTAACCCTTCCTGTGTGTTCAAATGTGTCCTGCATACACTTGGTTCACACACTCTCCGGACACCGTAACACCCAGCAGATTTACCAGTTCCCCTGGACTTGGCAGAAAACTGAGGAGCACGTGCTCAGTCGCAACAAAATCCTCCTTTGGCTCTCATTATCTCCCACGAGGCCTTTCCTGAAAACATACTTCAAAGAGTCATGAAAACAGAGTGGGTGTATTAACAGCTGGGTATGGTAAAGTGACACATTCCAGCCAGGTTAAATCAATTTGACAAGGTTTTACTGCATTCCTAACTGTGGACCTGCTTTCTATTGAAAGATGTCTCACGCACAGCTACTGGAGGGCCAGACTGTCCTGTATGTCTCCCTTCATACAAAGAAAATCCTGATGAAGTTATCCTCTTGCCATTGGACCTTAAAATCTACCAATTGTCCCCCCAAAATGCCACCAATTGTCCATTTTGTTGTAGGCACTGTCATGGATAGGCGTCCAAACATACAAGATATAAAAAAAAAAATAAAAAAATTGTAACATAGGAGAAAAACAACAAAAAAGTGTTCAGGGCCTTCACACTCCAACTCATCAAATACTGACACTTGTTCAATGGCCCTCCGTGTCTGAACCTGACACCCTGTGGCCCCCTTTGACGTCCAAGCACCTGAGGAAGAATAAAGAGCGAAAGTGCGCGTAAGGGCTGGAGGGGCTGAGGTAGATGGGCCAAACAAACACAAGACTTTCACCAAGGATGCCACTGTTTGTGTCCCATGTGTAAACAAAAGTCAACATTTAGTTTAACTACATAAAATTGTATGTCATGCGACATAACAAACAACAAACAATAGTAACAAACACTAAGGAGCAGAAACTGCACATTTTCTGTTAAAGAGGAAGTTTATTTTAAAAAGACTCTTGGCATGAAACAAATGGAAACTGATGAAATAAAAAAAAGTGGAGGGCCAGAGGGGCACTGAAGCCAGCTCTTATTGGATATCATAGTGATGAGCGCAACCCTTAGTTTAATGTTGCTGAGCCTGTCAAGTTGCCTGTTCTCATACATTCAGTTTACAACAGTGGTACCACTTATAAGAAGTTAAAGAAGAAGTTTTTAATGATCATCTTAATATCCTGAAATATTAGATAATACCAGACACCTTCAGCCATGGAACACAGTTTTACTTCACTCTGCTTTAAGCTCTTATGTCAGGATCCGCTTATTACGTTCCTTCTGGAGCTTTCAGCCCTATCTAATGGCCTTCATCATCTGATGGAGTTTGTTCAGTTTTCATGGGTGAAGAAAAAATAAAATAAATACTTCATCAATAAAAAACCAATATTCTAATAAGAACTACATGATTCACTATAATGATAAAAAAAATTACATTAAATACAATATATTAGTATAAATAATAAAAACACAATATTCCATATTCATATAAAATAAGAGGACATATTTCTCAATGATTTGCTTCATAAGACATTGTCATCAGATACATCAATAAACATTTAATATGTCCTTATATCCACGTACAGCCACATTATGTTAATGTATTATAAACCATTCATGAATTGTTTTTCAGCCTTGCCTTTAGGGAACCTGCAAGATTGTAAATTTATGGTTTATTATATGAATGTAAATCAGTTGCATAAAACAGTTGATTGAGATATAACATATTACATAGTGTCACATGCATGGCACAACACCTAAAGCAAACCGCCTTTAACATTAGTGTCCTTCAGGATGTCTTTTGTTTGTAGAAACAAATTGGAAACAGTGGAAATGTTTAATAGAGCAGCTGAGATGAGACAGATGTTCACTCATACTCTCAATGCTGACATTTGTTTCAATTGATCAGTCAGCTTATTGATGCTGTTTGCACTCTTTCACTGTTTTAGAGACAAACTTTCAGTCTCATAACCACTGTCAGGGCGTACAGTGTGGATGTTTGTTTTCAACATTTTAATCATTTTTGGTCTCAGACCATTTGTCTGCTACTATCTTCACCTGTTGGTGAGCAGAGAATCTGGAAGCTATGCACCTGCTGACAGTTAAACTGAAGGTCTTACCACAGGCAATGAAGTATGAGAAATACATTTAGAAAAGGAGAATATTTTTCTCTATGCCTTAAAATGTATTGTGTTTGAAATGCTTGTGGTAAAATTGTGCAGAGGATGAGTCAGTGGGTTTTAAAATGGCATTTATACATGCCCTAAAAAGAGTTAGCATGCAAGATGTGAATCACATATGACAAAGCTGAGCCTGTATGGAGTCAGCGTAGCATGAACACGTTTCTGTTTTAAGGGATGAATGTTAAATTAAAAGAGACACACATCCAGCACAGAGGAAGCTTCAGCCTACCTCTTATTTGAACCACTGACTGCAGTCACCTCACATAATTTTGCTTAGAGTGGAAATTATTTAAAATATTATTGTCACAAGCTCACAGGGTTTAAAACCTACACCAAATCCAGTCTTAATTTATATTATCTTCATGAACAATATAGCTGAGATTGAATCTTGAAGCTGAGACTTTGGAATTTGAAAATGTAATGTCAAGTCACAATAATTAGAAGTAAATGTCTGTTTTATTCTACATTGTTGATATAATCAAAGCATTAGATCATACGAAAAATCACAGATGTACTTCTTCTGTAGTGTCTATATATTTTTAGAATCCATGTCATGACTCAATGAATTTTGGAGTGAAAGCAGCTTCCAGCTCTGTTGTGGTGGACTCAGACCGATGTCCCTGGGTGGGGTCAGGGGTCATGTCAGCTGACCATGAAATGTCAGCTGACCATGAAATCTGCTGATGATACATTTCTTTTGAGAGGAAGCAGCAGCAGAACTTGAGCAACTGATGCTGCCGACTGAAAGCAGATGTGAGCAGTTCTCAACACAACAGTATTTGGCAAAATGTGAACGTGGGTGGGTGTCACTGGGTGAGATGCTGATTTATCATCAGCGGGAAGTTCTTTCTAAGTGAGCTAAGGAGGATTTTTTGTTTTGTTTTTGGTCAAAGAGGATCTAAAACCAGCAGTGACCCTTGCTACTGTAGCATTTATCAGCAATACAATTACAGAAAGCAGATTGGATATGTTAAATAAAGGCATGTACTTCTACTGGTAACTGAATAGTCACAACGTCGGTTTCACAGTTGGATAACACAAAAAAATAAAGAATAAATAAATAATAATGAATAATCTGTCATACAGGAGGTGGACACAACATGAACACAGTGCACTCTCAAAATGTTGCATTGTTGAATTTGTCAGAGAGTAATGGGATATGAAAAGAAGCGGCTGGCAATTCTGATCACAGCTCATGTTTCTGTAGGAACTGCCCCTCATGCTTTACTTCAGTCCCAGCACAGACAGTGATGTGCCCTTTATGTAGGGAAGCTGAGAGTCAGGATTTGGATGTTGGGGAGCTGGATGTGTGGTTGCAAGTCTGTTCTCGCAGGAGACCGGAGGTTGCACCCTATCGCAGGCCTGCAGTTAATGCTTTACTTATCATCAACCATAACCATAATCTTTCCCTATTGTTAACTCAGTGTTTTAGTTGCCTGCACTCACCAAATGGTAACAAAGTTTGCATTGAACACATTCCAGGGTGTTGGTCCTAATCACTGTTACAAAATAAAAATGATTTATGATCTGAGACTTATGGTTAAAGGAATACTACACCTGCAAAAGAACACTTGTATATTAATAACACATTTGATGTTACATAAAATTTGTGAAGAAAACTTTGTTTTTCTCTCATGCCTCCACAATGATTGAAGAATCTAAAAATGGAGATTAAGGTTATAGGGGTCCATGCAAAACTACGTCAAAACATTTGTTTGCAAACTCGCAGAACTTATCTACACTCTTTAAAGCCAGACTTGACCAAAACAGTAATTTTACCATGCTGAACACTAAAGCTGCTGGTCTGACACTACCAAGATCTGTAGTTTGTTTGTGTTATTGTGAGACTTCGTTTAATTCGAATTAACCCCAAAGTCACACAATGACACAACCAAACTAACTGATCGAGGCAGCAGTAGACCAGGAGCTACCATGTTCAGCAAGGCAAATTCATGTTTTTTTCAAAGGAGTCTGGTTTTGAAGACAGCATAGATCAAGTTTCCCTCTCCATTCAGTCTTCAGTTGGAAAGGGCTGTCTGCCTGGATAAATGAGATTTAGATCACACTGTGTGAGTTGTGAAAGTGTTTGTTAACACATCATCTGATACAGTTTTGTTGTTGTTAAAGCAGTCCCCTATGACTCCAATTCATCAAGAATTTTCTCCATTTTTGGATTCTTTATTCACCAGAGGCAAGCAAGAAAAACAAAGTTTACCTCACAAATTCAACAGAACATGAGCTGAGTAACTGAAACACAAAAAGTCATTTGTCATTTGTGGGGCAGAAGTATCCTTTTAAGGTTAGATTAGGTTTAGCCAGTATTGTAGAGAACCAGTCCTTTCAAACTCAATTAAACAAACTACACACAAACTTAAACAACTGAGTCTCTAGAAATCTTCCAGCAAAAATACTTAAGGCAAGCTCACTGTGTTATTCAACGGTGAAATTAAGCATTACAGCTCTGTATCTCAACATGAAGGTCTAGGTGCTGTCAGAGCCCTTTCTACACTGCCTGGAATAAAAAAAAAAATCCACTAAGTCTCAGTAGAAAAACAAATGTTGCTGAGAAAATAATACAGTACAGTAAAAACACATTTTAAGACAGTGTGTAACATCTCTGTGTACTGTTTCTCGTGTTTATGAATCCGCAGCTGTCTTTCTCCATAATCCTGGGATGCTGGAAAAAACTTGAAGGTATACTGAGACTGGTGCAATATTTTTTTTTACCTCAATCTTCCATTGATGTCACTTTTTTTCTCATCTTATGCTCTCACTCCCTTTTTTATTTTTTGTTCATGCTTTTCTCTCCCTCGTTTCCAAAGTCACTTCGTCTCTGCCTGCTGAGTAAGTCTCTGTGTCTGTCAAGTGTCAGACTAGACAGAATAAAGAGATGCACGGAGGGTAGAGGAGAGGGTAGGAAACAAAGACTGGAAAGCTCAAAAAAGGGAGTGTGAGAGGTTGCCATATAGAAGAGGGGAGATAAGGAGAGGAGTACAGGAGAGACCCCAATTTTTATTACCCTACTGCACGCCTCCTCCTCCTCCTCCTCCTCCTCCTCCTCTGTACGGCAGAGCAGAATGTAGGTCTGCGCTTGCCTACAGCCATCAGCAACAATCAGTTCTGCCCCAGTTACTGACGCATCTCACAGACTAAACACACACACACACGCACACACACACACACACACACGTACGTCACAAAACGCAGACATGCACATAGAAACAGACACACTTACAATATGCTTGCCGAAACACACACAAACGGAGCAGTCTCAGAAGAACACACACACGCTGGCATGATCTGCAACACGCCTGCACAGACGTATGCGAACATCTGAAGATGATCATGTCTCAGGCTTTAATAGAGAGAGAGGATTTGGATGAACAAGGTTAAAATTCTAATTATAATAATTCTATTATTGTGCATGTTTATCTGATGCAGACACACACACACACACACACACACACACACACACACACACACACACGCGCGCGCGCGCACACATGCACACAGCAGTCTGGTCAAGCTCAGCCTGCTGACTGAGCCTGCTGAAGTTACTGCAACTGCTGAAATGTGAAGAATGTGGACTGATGTTTTGCTTTTTAAAAACTAGACTCAGATATAAATATTTTTAGATTACAGCTGTGAGAACCAAGATACTGTATGTGCGCTTTTAGAGTGAGTATCTTTTTGACTACTTCAGAAATGTACGTTTTTAGTTTCCATAAAGGAAAAACCACACACTGTCAGAGATGGCCACGCACATTGACTGACTGATACCAGTGTAAGTGTATGTCAGTGCATGCCTCTTTGGGTGCCATTTTCTATGAGCAAGTCAATGTGAAAGACTTCCACATGAACGGGTCCATAAAGTGTTAAGAATATATTTGACTTTTTTTGCCTTCAACAAACCAGTATCAAACAGCATGAAATGTATTGTAAGTAAGTGTAAACACGCTCACCAGTAAAAGTGAAACCCAGCACCAGCTTCCCTATTGTTTGACATTCAATATATTTGTGTTTTTTTGATGCTGTGTCCTTTGAGCCCATTTCCCAATGGACCAAAAATCCACTAAGAACCCACAAACATCTGGTTACAATCGGCATTCACTCTCGGGAACGATTTGATCTGTGGTAGTCACAGGTATTTTTCAGCTCCAGCTCCAATTGGCTTTGAGTGGCAGTGATGGAAGCACAGCATCTGGGTTGATGGGCAAATGTTTAGCCGCTTTGCTGGTGTGATGCAGTGAGTGGCCACCACAAAATACCATCTGTCTCCGTTCGAGCAGCAATCAAATAATCAGTTCGAAATTTAGTAGGTGCCAAGTTTGAGATAGAGACTGAATAAGTAAGAGATGTTAAAAAGAAGTAACCACCTTAACATTTTCACTGGGCTCTGTGCTGCTTTCTGATGTTTACTTACCTGTTTTCATTGATGATGTCGAATGTGACACACCAGTTTTAAAAAAACCCATAAAGGCATACTCATATGCTAATTTGGGTTGGAAAGGGTATTGGATGCTGGCTGCTTACAGTCTTGAACCTTGTTGCTTTGTTTTTAAAAAGCCCCAACCTCACCTGAGAGCTGTGGAGGTACACACCCATAAATGTCCTGAGCACAAATAATGAGAAGAAAATAAGATAATAAGACACCACTACATTCTTCTGGTGGTCTTGTAGGTGACGAAGTTGTCGGCCAGTGCGAAGCAGCTTAAACAAGCTGTAAACACATCATAAACATGTCATCACTTTTCATGGCAAACATGTTAGCAAACATTTAATTATTCACACACACAGCTGTTAAGTGGCAACATTATCATTCATTTGGAGTCATGTTTCAGGCCACCTGACAAAGGTTATTCCAATATTCATTATCTTTTACCAACATTTCTAGGTGCATGCAAGAGTTATGCCTCTAGTGGTTTTCACAGACTGCAGTCCTATTGTGTTGTTACATTCCTTAGACGCCCAAATCTGATTCTAATATGCCTGTGTTTCAGCAGGCATACAGAGCAGCCAATGATGTGTGTGTGTGCGTCACCTGTGCTGTCTTGAGGATGCTCAAGGTTGTATTGACTTCGATAAAAGCCTCCTGCAATTCATTGGATTATGTTTCTGTTTACACCTTTCTGCCCTTTTTTCCCCATCAGAATTTGATGAATTAGGAAATTTATGGGCACGAATAAAAGTCTGAGATGGGCTGGATGTGTCAGATGTTTAGCATATATGCAAACTGTGAGAGCCTGTTGCAGGCACCTCTTCATCTAATCAGTACAAGTCATAGTTAACATTGTGCTGACTGAGAGGCTGTGGCTGCTTAATGACAAAAGTCTAGAATGGTTGACTGGTGGCAATATTTTGTGACGCAACTGCAGCTGTCATGTATGATAACAGGTTTGTTACCATTAATGTTGCTAATAGACTAGACTTTAATTTAATTGACTTTGCCACATTGTACTGTGTACGTGTATCCTCTTAGACTCCAGGCATCTAAACTCAGTGTACTGGTTCAGTTATTGTGAGGGTCTAATTCTTGGAGTGCGCCACGCACAAGGACTGACTTCACATATACACTGATGACATTGATGGTTGTCTCTTGTGGGTTTACAGTCCTTTTTTATTAATTCACACAAACCAGGAAATGAATTCAGTATTGCTTCCAGGTCAGTTCTTACTGACAACGGCAAATGCTCCATGTGGTCCTCCTTAAACTTTTGACCTTTCCTTCACATTAAAGTACACTGTAAATGCATTTTATTGTGCACTGGAGACAAATTTCCTTTAACTAGGTCTGTCATTGGTGCTAACGGGACATGTTGAGGGCAGGAAAAATATGGTGCAGTGCTACTACCTTCATTATATAAGCCACTGTCAATCAATCAGCCCCCAAAAAGAAGGAAAAGAAAGGACAAATCATCCATTTTATATTTCTCAGTTCCCCATTTCCCATTTAAAACTGGCTCTCTGAATGGAAAAAAGCAAAAACAAACAAAACAGATCATCTGTGCTTATATGACACACTTTATCACAAGCATCCCAAGCTGCAGTTAAAGGTCCTCACTGTTGGAATTTCTGTAAATAAATCATTGTGAAGTGAATCATCATGATGCCCATCTGGGCTGCTTTCTAAAGGTCCCATGAGATGGTCTGTGTTTTTGTTTCATTACAGCCTGTCAGTGTGATCTCATACACATTACCTCCAGTTTGTGAAACACACAGTTCATAACAAGCAAAACAAAATGTGATCTGTGTTGTATTTTGTGTAACACCAGGAATATGTATTAATGTCTAATGAGCATAAAAATGTTGCCACCAACATTTTACATTCATTTTATTTATCTTTTATGTTTGTATGGTCTCCTGGTTTTTGTGCATGACATGAGACTGACATCACTTCCTGCTGTTCCTGGCTCAACTAATTCGTAACCTTGTATTATCATCAATGGAAATGAGGTGATTTCATAGTTCACAACCATGTTCTTTAACTATAATGAAGTCTTTTATGCTCTTAATATAATTAATATAATTAGACCTTACTGATTAAACCTGATTAGATATAATTTAAACAACTTAAAAGTGAAGATGAAAGAAAAATGCAGGGAAACATCATACAGGGAGTTAAAAAAAAAAGATATACTGTATATGATGCTGATATAATATGTCTTTTTGATGATTGCCGTGATTTTACAGATGTTTTCTTTCATGTTGCTTTAGGTTATTCTGTTGATTGTTTGGAGCATCTGATGGAAGACACATTTCAATGTGAAAAGACAATAAAGTTTTTTCTCATCTTGTCTTCTTAGAAAAAAATATAACTGATGTTCAGCAATGCTACACTGAGAAAATTGTAAACATGAAATGTGCCAAAACAGTTGTTTCATGAAATAAAGACAAGTATCCATCTATTCATTTTCTCTGCCTGCTTTATCCAGTAAGGGTTGAATTGAGTATTGTTTTACTGACAGCATAATTAAACCCTCTTCTCAAACTATTACATTCACTAATAATATGTTTAGGTAATTACACAGGTTTTATTAGTCTTGAAGTGATACAGTATAATGATGAATCTAGTAACAGTGGTCAGTCATTTATTGATTGATAATATAGAAAATGGGTCTTTAATCGGGGGTCCTTAGAGTTACTGCAGGAGGGGAGCGAAAGTATTGTTTGATATGCTGAATTAAGTTTTAGTTTTCTTTTCTTTTATTTTCAAAAAATTTAAATATGTCTGAAAATACGAATTAACAACGTATTATTAACAAAGATTAATTGAACCATTCATTCATTCAAAAAACAAACAAACATAAAAAAAACATTAAATTTTCAGTACACAATATTAATGATAAACTGTTATGTATCAAACCGTAGGCTGGCTTACATGTTATTGTAGGCCCAGTTTAAAATGCAACTCAGTTTTATACATTATATGTTATGTTATACATTATATTGTAGGGGTCCTTGGCCTGGTAAACGTTTAAGTTCCCTGATGTAGAGTTTAAAACCTCAGAGGTTGGGTAGTGGAGAAGGCAGAGTGCATGTGAAAATAAAGAGCAGCAACATCACAGCACAGAGAACTAGCCTGAAAATGTCTCATTGCAATCTGAAGGCTGTGACTGGATCAGACACACAGCAGCAGAATGGATCAGCTGAGTCCTTTCATCAGTCTCTCATATATATTCTTCACCCATACATCACACTCTTAGCAGGCCATTGCATATATCCTTCCTTAACACCAGGGCCCCAATGCTAGCATCCATTCTGAGGAGGTGAGATTATTGAATGACAAAGAATTGAATTTTAATGTTGGATGACAATGCTAATAGTGAGGCTAACTAAGCAGGAGAGGGGAGGAGGACATTTACATCAGGACAACAGCAGAGAGGATCTGCTCTCATTAATTTTTCACTTTCATTTATAGTAAATCATTTAAGAGCCATGTTGCGCTGCGTCTTTGATACAGCATAGGCCTTCGTAAGACACTTAAACACCAACAAAAGGACACACACCAATGTGCACAATCCTAGCAGCACATGTATACACAATATTCATATATTCCGAATATTGTACGTGCATACACACACTGTTATGCATACAGACACATGCACCGTCCCAGGGGAGCTGATTAGGGTAAGATTTGTCAGGCAACTTGCCCTCCCACCCACATATGTGGTACACACACACACACACACACACACACACACACACACACACACACACACACACACACACATATGCCACCGCCTGCTCTTTTCATATTGATCACACAAATGTGCACGCACACACACACACACACACACACACACACACAGACTTTCCTCCTATATATTAATAGTAATGCTGTATTCCTTTGTATAAACCCATTCAGTTCATTGAATAACCCGTGAACTGTGTTGAAAAAAGAGACCAACAAACAGACCTCCATAAACTTGTTGCAGTTTCATGCCGAGGCATCGTAAAAATAATCTGCACATATTTAGCTTAATAGTATTCCATTCTTCAGGTTGTCTTTTGATCAACGTACATGCTTGAAATGCGCCTTTCACGTCACTCACCAGCGGCCCCATAAGTAGTCTTGTACTGGCTTCTCTAAACATGGGAAAAATTTAGTTTTTACCATCACTGTACAAAGCTACAACTGCACTTAAAGGGAAAGTTCACTCCCAAACCAAAAGCACACACAACTGATGGCACTCAGCTTGTGGTGCTCAAAACACCAAAAAAAAAAACAAAAATACTCAGCACTTATGTCTGTTTCCAGATATCATGTCCTGGTTGACGTTTACATCTTGCACTGTCATAAGCTCGTCAGTGAGTCAGTGTTGTTTTAACATATGATCGTCACAAACCAATGTCACTCACTCAAGTATTTATTGTCACATTACATTACAAACATTGGTTTTGATGGTTAAACTGAATCGTGACTGTTTCAAAACATTAACTGTGTTGTAATGTGTTTCAGCCGTGTGTCACACACAGAAGCTAAAGGGTGCCCTATGCAGCATCGAGGCAGAGGGGTGTGACAAAGCCTCAATATTTGACAACCTGGGAATGACCTGTATTGCTCTAACATTTAACAACTAAGACCAAAACAGTTTAGATTGATAGATAGTGCTACAGGTAAGAGATTTTGATTTTGGTGTGAACTGTCCCTTTAAGTATAATGCAAACCTTTAACATATACATACATCCTGTGCTGATTTTCTTAACCTAAACCGTTCAGTGTTTATGACCCACAGAAAGCACATATTAATATGGCTTTTTTTATTGCGGACATTTTGACATGTCTGAATAGAAAAAACACAGGTACTGTCATTAGTAACAACAACTATAGTTTAGCCAGTTCCAGGGCCCTTGTCTCGACTATGCTGACCCACTGGTACTATATGACCTACTAGGGGACACTTTAAATTTATTAGTTAAACCTTTAATTTTTCCTTTTAGTGCAAGACAAAGCAACTGTCCTATACTGGCGTATGTTAAAATGGCTGCAGTTCAGTTTTTAAAAAGAAGCAGCGAGGGCAGGACAGTATGTGCTTACAGTGAGCTATATATATCAAATTGTATAATATTGCTATGTACTGTGCTGTGGTTCATTTGGAGTAGAATTGTAATCTAAACATCTACAGAAATTCCAAAATGTCAAACAGGTTACTAAAAGCGTTCGATAAATGATCTCCCTCAGAGCAGACTTGGGCATTTTTTTACACCAAATTTCAAATTCCACAAGGTAGCAAAAGGTACAGAGAGCACAACATATTTTCTTTGTCTCAGAGACATTGTAAAGCGGTGATGTCTGCTGCTTGGCCCAGATACATCATACCGTCTGGGTACAGCATAGCAACAAGGCATCTGATCAAAGACGATAGGAATGAAAAGAGAGAAACAGAATAAGGACTGTAGAAACACAGACAGAGAGAACTGCTAGAAAACAAAAACAAGGAGAGTCACTGAGGGAAATAAGAAGATTAATAGACCTAGAAGAATGTTTAAAAGTGCAGTAAAAGAAATTTTCATCGTTTGATGATGCAAGATGTTGCTGCAGGAGAAGTTCTTCTGTAGGGAACCAGCAGACCTGGAGAAGAACCACCGTCAGGGTTTTGTTCTTTTGTCTTATTTCAGTTAAAGAATATCCTCCTAACATTACTGAAATAAAACCATTTACTGCCCAGTGAGCACACAGCTGCATTTCTTACCAGCTCGGTTGGAGCCTTGAAGAGTTTTAGAATGAGTATGTTAATTATATGAAGAGGATATAATGATGGTGGAATGTCTAATGCAGCACAAAAAGCCACAAGTAAGGAGACAGGAATTTATCCCCGCTCCCAATATTTGAGCCAGCAGCGTAGAGGAAGTATACCCCTAATCAACTGTTCACATTTCAACACATTCCAAAAGTGGATAGAAAAATAAGCAGGATTCTCTCCTCTCCCTCCATCACTTTTCTTTTGCCCATATACATGACTGAGATGTGATATAACATTCAAATGTGGGCAGTGAGTCATCTGATTCTCTCTGGTGGTTTTTCTCTGTTCTTTGTTCTTGGCAGGTTTAGTCCAAAAATCCGTCATCTCAGAATCCGCTCAGACTGATTCACACTGACTTGGATGTTTCACAGTGCTTACGCTGATTGGAGGGAGATCAGTAAAAAAGTCCAGAAAGATCACACACAGGGGCATAGATGGACTGCTTCCCAGCCACCAGCCTGCATCCATGGCACCCTGACATCCCAAACCAGTGGGCTAATGAAGATCTCAGTGTTTTGATGTTTACTATGGGAGGCTGGCTATAAAATGCTCCAGTCTCGTTATGAAGATACGACTGGAAGACCTAGCTCCCTGCATAAAGTCTCACAGCAGACTGAACAGAGCAAGTGTGCGGGCATTTAAGGACTTATGTTGACACAACCTGAACAGCAGCTGCATTTTTCTTTTTAAGCAGATGCCAGTTGATGTCACAGCTGAGTACTACCCTCTAGTGGTTTATATATGGCCATGCACCTGGAAACAAAAGCTCACTTACATCACACAGAATTTCTGTGACTCCCCCACGCAACATTTATCATTAACAATTGCACAGTGTTGGTTACAGATTACTAGTTACCATTTTAGGATGTACTTATTTAGTGGTTTCCAACTGGTGGGTTGAAGTCTGAAAGTGGTCATGGGCCAACTGTGAATGGGCTGCAAGTGACTCACAAACATGTCAAGTTTGAAAAAAACAATCACACTTATTTTAAGTACAGTCAATTTGCTGTTTTCTGCTGTAGAGTGAGTGACTGACCAGCAGGTACTTGACAGAGACAGTAAACAATCTCAACAACATGGACAAACACAAGTATGATGCTGACTTTGTTATACAGTGGGGCCTCTAGCAAATGACTAAGGATAAAGCTAGACCCTGTGGCTAGACAGTTCGGAACCACTGTGCTAAGGAATGCAACTATTTTAATTACTTAATCAAGATAATGTAACTTACTACATTTGATTACTTTTGAAACAAATGTTTTAAACAGGGCAATGAAACTAGAAAGTCCTATAAACATAAATGATGTCAGTGCTGACACTAGACAGTAATGTTAGAGCCCTTTTCTGATTAAATAATTTCCAGTACTGAAACACAAACTTCAACATCAACATCCCAGATCTTAATGGCGCTGTTCTCACATTTTCTGAACTTATTTAAGAATGAATTCAGCTGCAATCCCATTGTAATTACCAACATTTTGATTGGTAACTGCAACAGATTATAATTACATTTATTTTTCAATTTAATTACATTTAGAATTATCAAAGAACAAATTGGCTGTTAATGGCTGATTGGTATTATCCTAATATGAAAATCTATTCTAAAACCCAGTATATGTCAAAGACCAGAGTTTGGCTACATAACAAAGGTATTATGATGACAGCTCTTTCATAATGTAGCCAGTTGTGCATCCTGGTGAAACTCTTCAACCACTGGTCTGTTTGTGAGGCGCTAGTGGCTCCAGTTAGTCCTGTCCAATCAGAGACCAGTACACTCCTCAGGCCCGCCTTTGCACGGATACAATTGGTTGAATTTTAATGTGCAGTGGCGTTATGGGCGGAGCCTGTGGAGCTACGGTGAGCGTTGTTCAGCGGTTACATGTTTAGCAGCACCTGGTCCAGGAGGGAAGAAGAGACCTGCAGCCTGCCGCTCCCTCTGTCTGGCTGTGACATACGGGTGAGTGAGCTACGGTGTAATACTGCATCTCTAACAGAGCCACAGTGCGGTTTAACGTGTTTTTAACGTTAATTTATGTCCTTTATTCCGGTATTATATTTAAATAGCATCGTTCACGGATGTTGGTCGCGAGGCGATAGTAACTCGATGTAACTTCGTCAGAGAAACTGCACGTGTAAGTGCTTAAAGCCATATTATTGAACATATTCGAAAAACGCTGAAAGGTTCCGTTTTTGTCGACTTTATGTAAGAGTGGGCTCCCCCCTCCCACATCACGTATTTAACCTCAACATGCCGAGCACTGACATGTTGGACAAAACACACAGGCTACATGTCTTTCACTCTAACCACGGTGCACACGGTAGATACAGCTATAGTGTTCCTGTTGCTCTGTGCGCACATTGTTTTTCCAGCCTACACAGCATTACCTTTGCTCCAGAGGTTGGTGTGTGTGTGTGTGTGTGTGTGTGTGTGTGTGTGTGTGTGTGTGTGTGTGAAAGAGAGAGATGCAGAGAACAGAACTTTATTTCATTGTCTTATGTGTCGGCATCAGTGTATCTATTGCCTGCTGTATAAACTTGTTTTATCAAGCTGACCTCCACTCAAGGCCCAGTTTGTTATGTCACAACTCCATGGACAACATGAACTTAACTTCCCATCTTATCTCATTATCTGTTTATAAATGTTTGATTGCAAAGCTCACCTACATGCTAACACCTGTCATAACACGTTCACTTTGTAACATATGTCAAAAGAGTACACTCAAAAAGAGAAGGTGACATCTTTTTTTGTCTTTCATTAGTGCTATTAACAATTGATTGTACCTTATATTTGGTGAATGCGACTGCTTGTTGCACTTGTTGCATGATGTTAAAAGTACTGTAGTGTACAAAGTACAGCGTGCAGCTGATTAACCGCTCATATTAACCGGACAACCTGAACCTTCACCAGAAATGAATGGTGCAGCAGCCATGGAGGCCACCAGGAGACGAACCAAGCACAGTGCCAATGGAAAATCATCTGAACAGCAGGAACAGCCAGCACAGTGGGGGAGAGCATGGTGAGTAGATGTTATGTCACAGCTTGCTAATAGTCATTTTGTCAGCAAATTAAACAGGAACCAAAACTTCTTTTTTTTCTTTTGTCTCCAGGCTGGAAACAATAAATGGTTAGATTTTTATGGTCAAAGGTCAAGGTCACTGTGAACTTAGAAAACATGGTTTTGGCCATAACTCAAGAATTAACTAAACTAAACTTAACTAAATTTCCCAAAAATGTCTAATAGGATAAAATGAAGTAATGACATTTTATATCCAAAAGGTCAAAGGTCAACTTCACTGCAACATGAGAATATTCCGCAAAAATACCTTTTGTGGCCATTCTTCAATGCCATAACTCTTTGTTTTTTCTGTATTTCATTGTGGTTACTTTCTAAATTTCTAAAATTATTTTGCCAAATAAGATTGTTTCCCTTCAGCCTAGAAGTGAAACTTTCTGTGGCCCTGTATCAGCCCCCAGTCCCCGGGTTGGATTCCAGACAGCAATGTCAGCACAGGGACTCAGAGTTTAATGCATAGTTTCCTTGGAGCGGGTCAGTGTTTTAATTAAAGGCTCTTAAAGAGGAAGTTCCGTTTTTTTACAACCTGCACCTTATTTCTGGCATTAAATACGGTTGTTTACTCACCCAGATAAGTTTGGTGTCATTTAGAGTTATTCGGAAGATATTCAGATCTGTGAGAGCCGCGTACATCCATATAGCGGGAATGATCGGGGCACCGATAATGAGGCTCTAAATAACACATTATCTGCCGCGAAACTCGTTCATTTCACCAATATGTTTTTATGAATCTCTAGAGTTGCTTGTCATCATCGTCCGGGTCATTCATACTGGCCTACTAACCTCTGCAAAAAAAAACAGAGGCAGTTCGTAAAGACAATCCTCTTTACCACCGAAACGTTCACCTTTCTGTTTCTCACTTTTTGTCACTGAGCACTATGTAATAATAAATTCACGTTTTGCATAATTAGTGCCTCTGCTTTTTGTGCAGTGTGCGGGCCATTCTACAGAAGCAATGAGAAGAAACTAAAGAAATGTAAATTCTCAGTTATTTACTTATCAAGTAAACAAATTCAAGGAAAATAAACAATTTATGCATGTGTGTAGGCTACTTATTCAATTGAAAGTTGCCCGTTAGGTCCTGCAGGCTTTGGCTGGGTCTTCCAGTTTACTTTCGTGACACGAAAAAAACAGCCCGGTTGATCACAGAAGTGAAATCCTCTGTTGTGAGACAGTCATTTCTGGAGACATCCAGATGTTTATCTCCCGGCCTCAAATCCCACTCCAAGCAACAAAGGCATTCCTCCTCTGTTGGCATAGTAGAACATTGTCCACAAGAACACCACTAGTTAGCATCTATTCTCATATGTGCAGCGGTTTGTTGTTCTCTGGCCAGCTGTTCCTCTCTCTGCCTCCGCATCCTCCTTTCAAAGAGCTCCTCATCCATATACTCTGGCTCAAAACGGTAAAGACGTCCATCATATTCAAAGTAGTCGGCCACAACCTCAAAATTTGACAAATATTCAGCCATATTTCAAAAAACTAACAGTTGTAAACAGAGCCGTGCTGCGGGTGTGTGGCGGCGCGCGCACCTGGATGACATCATCCAGGTCAGGGGTTAGTAGGTCAGTATAAATGACCCGGATGATGATGACAAGCAACTCTAACGATTCATAAAAACATATTGGTGAAATGAACGAGTTTCGCGGCAGATAATGTGTTATTTAGAGCCTCATTGTTGGTGCCCCGATCATTCCCGCTATATGGATGTACGCGGCTCTCGCGGATCTGACAACACAGTGGTTTAAGTCAGAGGTTAAAAAAGTTGAAGAGATGTTAACTTGATAAACAGGTGCAACTAATAACCTAAATTAATCACAGTATCAATCATTTCATAATGGCAAAATAGCAATGCAGAGCTTAAACTTTTGTGTTTCATATTTGAGATCGTAAAAATGCATATCAGCTGTCAAGACATATATGAGATTGCCCCTTTTCTGTGTTTAAGTCATACGTGGAAATCAAGAAAGTTTTATCATTCTTAAGGAGAAATGTATTGGCAACAGCACCAAACCTTTTCTGTTTTGTTTTGTTTTGTTTTTTCCATATCTTCCAACACTTAATTTGATTTTCTGTTTAATACATTAGGACCTCACACAGTCTAGAAATTTATATCAATGAGAAGAATTCATTCTCATTGTTTGTTAATAAAATACACAGGGCTCACAATCACAGTTTGAATCTGCTTTAATACTCAAGTGCCCTCATACTGTATGTTTATCTGATTCATTCTCAGGGAGGTGGACTGGTTTTCCCTACTTAGTGTGATTGGCCTCCTTTGCTTTGCCCCCTTCATTGTCTTCTACTTTGTGATGGCCTGTGATCAGTACCAGTGCTCTGTCACCCAGCCCCTGTTTGACTTGCACCAAGGAGAGACCACGCTGCTCTCCATCTGGGCTCGGGCACCCTCCTTCACCTGGTCAGCTGCCAAGATATATGCCATCTGGGTGGCCTTCCAGGTAAGGAAAAGAAAAATAAAGCAGTAGAATTTTTGGTGGGTGTAACTCACACAAACTGTTCATTGTTTTCAGCTTTTTCCAAATGTTGAAACAGGCTGCTTTGTCCTCTAGGTGTTCCTGTATATGTGTATTCCGGATGTTACTCATAAGTTTATTCCTGGCTATGTTGGTGGAGTGCAGGATGGAGCACGAACTCCTGCTGGTAATTAACCCACACCCACACTCACCAGTCCATAACATTTGTTCACTTAAGAGGTCCAGTTTTACACCAATTTGATTTGGGGTGGGAATCGCCAGAGGACCCATGATATGAAATTGCCACAGTATGATATTGCAATATGCTGAGTATTGCGATAGAGTATATTGCAACATACTGCAATTACCCAGTCGAAATACTGTACCCACACCAGACAAAATTAACTGCTGGCAGATTTAACACCCTCTGTAAGGCCACATTAAGTGTGTGACTGAAAACACTGCACTCGCAGGTATCCCATTAACTGAATGGCACACCCATAACAGAAATGTTGTCCGTCACAAGGACAAGTTTTTGTCGGCAATCCCCCATTCTTGTGTTTCATTTTGCAGTCAGTCTTCAATGTTTGCTTTAGTGTGACATTCGTTTGCTGCTCTAGTTTGGAGAACATAAGACAGCAGTCAGCACTCCTCTGTGAGATAATGTGCTGTTAGTCACATATGAATCCACTGACATGGAAGTCCAGGCGTCACAGCATAATACCACCTTTCCTGTTGCACTCAAAGATTCCTCAACTTTATACTTCACCTCTCTGTAGAGCTTGGGTATGGCTGTTTCTGTAAAAATACTTCAGGACGGAGTCACATACCTGTGTTGCAGTGTTTTTAGCATGTAACAAAAGCCTTCATTTTCAACAGCGCTGTATGGACGCACACAGTTTGCAACCTCCTTGTACATGAAGTAGATGATGGACTGTGTTACTTTCTTAGCTCTCTCAGAGTTGGATGGTAGTTTCATCAAGTATAGTGTGTTGGTGGATTTTTTTTTAGCAGAGCAGGTTTAGTGTTAGCTTGGCCGTCTGTGTGGCGTGCGAGGTGAGCCCTCATGTTCGTAGTATTCGCAGAGTATTTTATTCTCATATGGTCCTGTTTGCAAATTACATTGCTGTATCCAAGTCCTCCTTTCCTTCCCTGTTAAAAAATCTTATAGAAATAAGTCCAACACTTAATACTCTTTTAATGCAGATGGCGCATTTCTGATTTCTTTTTCCGATGCCTCCATCTTTGTATTGATGAACTTCCTGCCAAATCCTGCTGACTGAGACCTCTGCTGACCGCATCAGAGGAAAAAACAAACAAACATCAGCACCATCTAGTGGACTGAAAAAGCAATTGATTTTTCTTGTTCTAGTACCAAAAGTTGGCGTCCGTGTATTGATACAATATCACCTTGCAAAATGCCACATTAGTATGCTGTATTGATTTTTTTCCCCCCTTGCCTAGAACTGACTTGGTGCTTTTGGAGTAGTGACAGAAAACAAAACATTTAATCCCTCTTTAAACACTTTCATTATCAAACCAGACAGTATGTATTAAAATCCAACCTCCTGTGTTGTCTCTCTGTTCAGGTCTGATTAACAAGTATGAGATCAATGGGCTGCAGTGTTGGCTCATCACTCATGCTCTGTGGTTTGCCAACGCCCAGTATTTCCACTGGTTTTCTCCCACCATCATTTTCGACAACTGGATCCCCCTGATGTGGTGTTGTAACATACTGGGCTACGCTGTGTCCACCTTTGCATTCATAAAGGCCTACTTGTTCCCCACAAATGCTGAAGACTGGTGAGTACCGATACACATGTTGCACTATGACAAGTTGCTGGAGCACATTTCTACTGCAAAAAAAGTTGCTTGTCTGTCTTAAAAGAAACCAGTTATGTATTAGTTATTTCTACATTTTTTTCTTGTGATTCTATAGCAAATTTACAGGGAACGTCTTCTACAACTACATGATGGGCATTGAGTTCAACCCACGCATTGGCAAGTGGTTTGACTTTAAGCTTTTCTTCAACGGCCGGCCCGGCATCGTAGCCTGGACCCTTATCAATCTGTCTTACATGGCCAAGCAGCAAGAACTGTACGGCCATGTCACCAACTCCATGATCCTGGTCAATGTACTGCAGGTAAGGTAGAATGAGGAAGGCTATCAGTGTATGCAACACTGGTATTTATCTGATGTAACCGTGTCATCAAGTAATTAAATGAAATGAAACAATTCTGGACTTTAAACCATAATCAGGAGATCCATGACAATATCCAGCCCTATCAAATGTAGCATAAAGTTCTTGACTCTGAAGCTTCAGTTTGAGTAAAAAGTGAAACTGTGTTTCTCTCATCCTCAGTTTTTTTTTAAACACTGCTCACTGAGTCATAATAATGAAGGGTCTTTTATGCTATCCTGTAGGCCATTTATGTGTTGGATTTCTTCTGGAATGAGGCGTGGTACCTGAAGACCATTGATATCTGCCATGACCACTTTGGATGGTATCTGGGCTGGGGAGACTGTGTGTGGCTGCCGTATCTCTACACACTGCAGGTAACAAACATAAGGATGCATGTTAACACACTTGCTGTAATAACTATATTCAGTGGTTTATAGTGGCATCATGTGTAAATACCCGCACTTAAAAGCTGTGTGGTTTTTTAGAAGTGGAGTAATGACACAATACAGACTTTAGTGCTAATTTGTTTTGAGGTTAAATCCTATGTGTTGACAAGCCACCTACCAAATACTTGTCATTCACATAATCACTTTTGTAACTGTTCCTATCCAATTCAGCTTTAAAATTGAAGCATCTAATCAAACTGAAATTTAAAAAAGGAAGAGAAAGTGTGAGTGTCTTTGCACCCTTTAGCATGGGCATTCAAATAATATATTAATTTAAAGAAGTGTAACTAAATGTGTTTTGGTTCTGCAGGGTCTGTACCTTGTGTACCACCCAGTCCAGCTCTCCAACGCCCACGCCCTGGCTGTCCTGTTACTTGGCCTGGTTGGGTATTATGTGTTCCGCTCCACCAACCACCAGAAGGACCTGTTCCGGCGCACCGAGGGCTCCTGCTCTATCTGGGGCCGGAAGCCAACGTACATCGAGTGCTCCTACTACTCTGGTGACGGTGGCCTCCACCGCAGCAAGCTCCTGACCTCAGGTTTCTGGGGAGTGGCGCGGCACTTCAACTACACCGGTGACCTGATGGGTTCGCTGGCCTACTGCGCCGCTTGTGGTTTCGGTCACATACTCCCATACTTCTACATTGTTTATATGACCATCCTGCTGGTGCACCGCTGTGTGCGTGATGAGCACCGCTGCGGCAGCAAATACGGCAAGGACTGGAAACGCTACACAGATGCTGTGCCTTACCGACTGATTCCTGGGGTGTTTTAAAAAAAGGGATGAAAGAAAAAGGAGTGGGAGTGGCTTAAGAGGATTAAGATTAATGGGGTAGCAGGAGAAACATGAGGGGTGTTTTATACTGTCAAGTATACAGCACACTGAACATTTTAACAAGATGCATTCTGAAAAATTTGTGTGTATTTCTAACACACGAGTACATGTGTACATGCAGGTACAGACACTTTATTGCTATATTCCTCTGCCTCAGTAAAGGCAGTTTTATACACTATTCTGCTGCTTTCATTATGCTGTGACCAACAACACATTTTAATAACAGTACAATATATCTTTGCAGTTAGTAAGCTCAAGCACAACTTTATCCAGCCAAAGCCAATATTAGGAACAGAAACTGTTCTGTGGTAGACTGGTGTCTGCGACTATTCTACGCAATGCTGTGACATTCCCATAATGCAGTTTGTCAGTTTGATAGCAGTTTATCAAGACAAAACATGACTGCTTCCAGTTTCTCAAATATGAGAAGTTTATATTTTAGATCATTATAAATGTAACACCAGTTGTTTTTTGTCTGTTGCTTTGATGAATTAGCACTCAGGTAGCCTGTGATGGAGGCTTTTCATTATTCTCTGCATTTTCAGACTAGTTGAGTAATTGTGACCAGAAAACATAAAACATATAGATTTATCCATCTGTATCGACTATATAATATTTTGTTGCTGCCCTTGCCGCCTCCGCTGGCAAGACTGGCTTCATAAATAGTCTTTGTTTGTCTGAATCCTCAGATTTGTTAACTGCCATTATGTTACGAGAAGCTTAGATTAGGTAATCGCTTCTCTAGTTGGTAAGAATTTTCCTCTTTAAGGTTGAGAGCGGTATGTTCACAGAAATTAGCCTTGTTATATACAGGTTTAAATATTTACACTATAAGAACCACTTTAAACTGAACTTAAACAGCAACAAACAGCACTTCCTGTTCTTTCTGATGTTCTCTAAAGCTGTAAAGCATTCTGAAACTTTCAAGTCAGATCATTGTATTTACTGTGAGTTAAACCAGTGTGCGTAGTTGATCAAAGTCTTGCAATGTTTCAATGTGTGTCTGTATGTCCGACCATCATGTTTGTTTGATGTTTGTTTTTATTACCTCATGTCAGCACTGCCTTTCTTATGGTGATAAAGTAACAAAACACACTTTTTTGGTCATTCATTCTTGCAGTTACTGTTGTGATATTCTCCACTTGGATGGTACGTCAGTGGTCAGAAGGTCGAATGAAAGATTTTGCAGTGTATCAGTAAAGATCATGAATGAATCCCACATAGAATTTTATTTGTGAATGTAGGGTCATATTAGCTAAAAGAACATTATCAATAATATAATACAGTAGCACTGAAAGGCAACACCACCTGAGCTGAGTCAATTTTAGTATTTACCACTGGGGGGCAGCAGATGACAGCTGACAAATAGAGTTGGATGGAAACATATGTTTACAACTACTAGAGTGTTTACCTGAAAGCATACATTACACATAACCACTCAAACGAGATCACAACTGCAGTTATGTATCCATAACCCACTCACATACATACCATGAGAAATAAACAGCTCCAAACCCAAACTCGTAGCTCCCCTCAATCTCTTCCAAAAACGTTTTTGTCATTAACTCAAACCACTGCATTATTCTCTTCATGCACTCACTCTTTATGCAGAAACACTAACTGTGCTATCACCATTATTTAGTTGGAGTCGTCGAGCACTCATCCACAAAATCACCCCTAAATACAAAAAAAAAAAAAAAAATGAAAATGCATTACAATCACAGCTCCCTTTTGTTCGACTTGCAACACTACAATATGACCAGCTCTTCCTCAAGCAACAAAAAAATAAATACTCTCAGTGAACTGTACAAAAAGCATATAAAGCATGGAGAATCCCTCATTGTAGAGGTTTGTAAAAGTACATTTTGGTAAATAAAGATAGGACAATGGTGGTTGAATGAAAGTCTGTACACCTACAAAGGAAAGGGACCCCTTGAACAACTCTCTGCTCATGAAGGTTGTAATCAAAAGCTTCAGGACAGCCTTTAAATTGGCTGTGTGTTAGATTGTTTTTTTAACTTTCCAAGGTGAGGAATGAACTTTGAAACTCAGCTTCCAAGATTTTTACTTTAAAGGAGAAGTGTGTGAGATTTGGAGGGATTTAGTGGGATCTAGCAGTTTTCAACCAGCTCAAACTTCTCCTGGTTAGAATTGCTTTTGTGTTCATTGTTCAGGAGGTTTTTACCAGGTGCCAAATTTCCTGCAGAGGTCTCTTCTGCTCCAAAACAAATGGACCAGATGATTAAAAACGGGTGAAAAGACTGAATAAAGCAGTTTCATGTTACAAATCAGTGCTATTTGGCACATTGCAGACAGGCTGCTTACCCAGCATCAGCTAATGTGTATTTTCTCTTTTAGCTCTTATAACAAACTGCCCAGGTAATTTAAACTAGTAAAAACACTGACTAAAGCAATTTCACAAAAAACAACAGTGTTTAGTGTTGAGGGGCTGCTAACTATAGTGTAGAAACATGGCAGTGCAACATGGCGATCTTCATAGACAAGGAACTGCTCCCTACGTAAATATGAGTGGCTCATTCTAAGTTAACAAAAACACAGTGATTCTTATTTTTATGTGATTATACATTAAAGAAAACACACTTATTACTATATATCATATTCCATTTCTGCCAAGGTGTTTTTCTGAAACTCTACAAGCTACTTTGATATCGCATCCAAGAATCATTATCACAGTGGGTCATAGCAGGTGAAAACGATGCTGTTCATGCCTTGACAGTGTGTTCTCAAATGTTTTAGTAATCCATCGCACCTGACAGCCTATTATGCCATGTAAGCACCGGCCAGCTCTCTGAACCTCACCATGAGGAGGTCTCCTATCACTGTAATGATACAAGTTATGGATGTAAATCAGTTATGATAATGGAAGACCCATTGATCCCTCTTGCCTTTGTTCAAAGCTAATGCAATATACACCAGATTCATTGCATTGCATTACATGGAACCAAATTACCGATCATTCTCTTTTCAGGTTAATTGATTCTCAAATTATCCCTGAAGGCAAGGAAGTGTTGTGTGAGATTGAAGAGGCTCTGCTGTGTGATGGTCTGGTTCATTCATAACCGAGTTGACAAATAGCTCTCTGTGAAAGAGGTGGAAATCTGAAGGAAGGGATGATCTTTTTGTAACGACACTAAAAGCTAGACTATTGAATTTGCGAGTGGGGATCATGCACCCATCCATATAAATGTCCAGTGTACACAATAACCATATTGTGGAAGGCTCTTTTTGCAGCTGCGCATTCATCTGCAATGAGGGGGCAGGTGGGGGTCAGGGAGAAAGAAATAGACGCAGCAAAGCGGGGAGTTTGAGTGAATGGCAGGGAGAATGAGGCAAGGAGAGTGAAAGACATGGGAAGTAGTGGAATGCGATACACAGAAAGCACAATGGGATACTTGGAGTTGGTGCCACTCAGCCAAAGTTGGCTTGATTTCCCGAGAGGCCAAATTAGTTTTTATTGGAAGTTTGGGGGGTAAGAGACTTGTGGGTGAGAGCTGTAAACCGGGAGGAAAGGGGTACCTCAGAGGGAGGCAAGTACGTGATTTGTCAGCAAATTGCAGGCACTGACGATTCACATGTACCATAAAGTACAGCAGACCTCTAAAGAGCATTCCAGAGCTTGACACTAAGGCCTGATTATCACATTGCAGAGGGTGAGGTTAGATAGACTGACTGCTTGTGGTTGGTGGCAAAGGAGCAATTCTAGTCGTCATAATGTTGATCTCTTGTGCTTGGGTTTGATGGTTACATTTATTGCAAGTGTCTCTGTTTTATTTCTTCTACCTCAACAGCCTGGTAACTGAGGCAGCAGCTAAAGTTTTTGTTTTAGGCCGTGTTAGCGGCATGGCTCTAGAGATGGGGATGTCTCAAAGTCAGTTTGCCCACAACTTGGGTCGAGACTGAAATGTTTCAATAACTTTTTTTATGGATTGCCATGAAAAAGACAAAGTATCGTACTGACGTTGGTGATTCCCTGATTTTTCCTCAAGGTCCACTATAAGGTTGACAATGTGGTTCACAGGAAGATGTTTGCACATGTATGTAATGGATTGCCATGAAATTCGATACAATCTTCGTGTACCCCTTGGTGGTGTCTTATCTTATTATACTGCACCATCATTTGTTTTTGTTTTTTTTGTTTTTTTACAGTTTGTTCAATACTTTGTTTTGTGCTAGATACCTGCAAAAATAATGACACTGTCAGCTTCAGAACTACTTCTTTCCAACAATAATTTTTAGGGCTTTTTGCTGTCATTATGACAAAGCAGTTGGAGAGAAAGGAAAGTGGGGAGAGAAAGAGAGCGTATGACGCACAGCAAAGGGCTGAGGGTCAGCTTCAAACCTGGGCTGCCGCCGAGGACTTTAATAGGGCAAATACTCTACCGGGTGAGCTAGAGGTCACCCCAAGGTCTACTTTGTGCTCAGTGCTAATTAGAAAATGTAAGCATGCTAACATGCCTATTCAGATGGTGGACATGGTAAACATTATGCCTACTGAACATCAGCATGTCAGCACATAACAAGTTAGCTTTCTGATTAGCATCTAACTCAAAGCATTGCTGTGCCAAAGTCAACCTCACAGCTGGCGCTAGCTGTGGCTGTAGGTTCTCAGTCTTGTTTCTTGTACTGCCTACTTCAGCAGCCTAATATCTCTGTTTTCCCCCTCTGTAAATTTTCTGACAACAATATTGAGAATCAGGTCTCCCATTACTCTTCCACTGATCTTTCTTCCCTCTTGTTTTTTGTCCTCTGACCTCAAGCCTGGTCTGTCCTGTTAGCTAAGTCCAGAATGACCATCAGACTAAACAAAAAGAGCCACACTGATGTGATGCTAAAGGTCAGGGCATGTGGTTAACACTGGAATTAGGGCTGCTCGATTATGGCCAAAATAGCAATCATGATTAATTACAAATATTAGTTAATTTTAGTGACAAAATGTTTGTTGTCTATGTAATTCTAAATACATAGAGTAGTTGATAGAGTGGCTGACACTGTTCACTGACGTCACTCTCACTGCAACTCTCTGTTGCTGTAAAGGCTACAATTAGCCACTCTATCAACTACATGTGGAAATGCATAGATGTATAGATAGAATTACATAGATCTACACACTGATGATGCTAGTCACCACTTATACTAGTATAGTAATATGTACATTATAGATATTAATACTTGTAACTTACAAGCCTGGGCCTCACCTGTGACTCTTCCTCTACTGCTCTGTTTGTGCCAATACCTGGCAGGATTGCTTCTGAGACTGTTGACTGATGAAAAAACACATTGATGCATGCCATGTGACCAGTGAAATGTGCCTATTCAAAGAACCCGTTATCAAGATAATCTGATCTGACTGTACAGCTGAAAGCTGTATTTATGCGTTATTTTATTTTATAAACAAGTGCCAAAATTTTTCAGCTTGCGCACCTTCAATGTCCCCACCAAAGCTCAAACATAAAATATGCCCTTGATGTCCATGTTGTGGTTTATACCTGCACATGTACAAATCTTTGCATCAGGATAAGATTTAAAATAAGATTCCTCTTCACCTGAATTCATGGCACCTTCTAAAAACAAAATAGAAAGAAAATTCTTCCCAAAATGTGGACTAACTAAAAAAAAAAATGGTGTTTTAGAATGCAACAAATTGTAAACAGCGTTTAATGGACACGTCTTTGGGCAAATGTAATGTGGTTGGATTAATCATTTCAGGCTGTCTTTGAGAACTGGAGGGATACAACGTTGTTGCTGCACAACACTGCTGACTGAGTTGATGCTAAACGTGGACAGGGATTCACTGAGGTAAAGTTAGAAACGTTTTTCGTCTCAGCCTTCATGCATTCATCATTCTGCTGATTGACTGTGGTGTTTTTTTTTTATAAGTGATTTAACAAGTTAGTTGTGTTGTGTTGCAGTGCAGACACAAGCCTCACTCTTATGCATATCATTTGTTGTCTCCTAAATCCAAAATACTTCCAAACAATGGATTATGATGGTGATGAAGATGTCCTAGACTGCTGCTGCAGGATGCACACATAGTGGCATGACATCTCTTCAAAAGTGGAGGCTGGGTGTTAGTTTATGAAGCACTTGATCTGATATGCAGCTGGGTTTTCTGTGAGTGGAGCGTGCATTTTAAACATCAGTATCGCAGATGATCATGTTCATCTAACTGTGGAAATCCAAAATAGTGATCATGATTAATATTTGATGAATTGTGCAGCATTAACTGGAATAGGCCAAAGATAACCCCAAAGATATTGAGGCACCGTGGCTTTGAAAGTAAGAGCTTCGGTCAGATACAGTATCTGTCCACCCTCAACTCAGCAACAACTTGAACTTCATGGCTCCAGACCAAAAGTATCTGACTTTACCCTGAGGCCAGACAACACGTCCCACCTCAACTCTAAACAATCTTCCTCTATTGTGCTCTTCCAGACATATTGAAACAGCTCTTAAATTGAGAAAAGGGGTCCGCCAAAATAAGCTGACAGAATCCTACACCTACATTTTAGGCTTGACTCCTTGTAAATCACGGAGAGAGTTGAATTAAAAAAGGATTAGGAGCAGAGAAAGAATTAGAGGGATTAAAAAGGATTCCCAGGCTGTGCCACAAATCCATAGCTGATGTGGTAAAAATGATTGGTTGTAGATGCTACATCTCATATTAACAAGGCTTGTGAGGCGTGGAGCCACTCTCTTCACACATCAGTGGCCACACCAGCAGGAGCCCAGGCACCAAATTGCTCATATTTTACATGTTTGGAGTGTGGAAGTCAAGGGCCTGACTTTCTGCTGCATCTCTTGTGTTGATAGTCAGACTTCACTTAAGAACAGCTTGAATCCTGCATTGCGAACGTTGAGCCAAATTGAGCTTGACAGAGCTGCAGGGGAGCTGCTGAGGCTGTAGTTACACTTATACTGTTTACCGGATTATAAATGATGCTGAGAGATCAGCAACATTGAAGTTTACTCCTGAAAACACAACCGGAGGATAGAATGAGTTATTTACTTTCACTGAATTCACAGATACACACATATGAACTGTACAAGGGATTTGTTGAGCATGTTTGGTTGCTTTGGGAACAGGCAGACATGTGGTCAGTGGGTGTCAGGGTGTGTGCGGGGTGACAGCCAGTTGTCCAGCGGGTAGGGAGTAGGGTAAGGGATATTAGCTGGCATTGAACTCCAGAAATGAAGTTACCAAACTGGGCTGAGCCCCAACACCAAGGACCCCTCTGAGCGGATTTCCCCTGCCTCACCAAGCCTCGCCCTACTCCAGAATTTGGGATATCAGCTGGCATGGCATTCAGTAACAGTGACAGCCAGAGACAGTAATTTGGTATTCAGACTGATGCAGGGCCCAATTTTTCATGACTCTAAAGTCTACTTGTTATTTTAAGCAGAACTGGAAAGATGTCAATTGCCAAAATATAAAACTGAATACGTGAGCTTTGCTTTCCATTCTCACACAGCAGTTTTAAATGATGTTAGTGATTTACAACTTGAAAATCTTTATTTTTGAAACACTGGGCCTCATACAGAGGAAGACAGATACAGCTTCTCATTTATAATTATTGGTTATAGCTAAAGCTAGAATAATATATTATTTAAAGCAGTATGTGCCAGGCAAAAACTCATCCTCACCAGCTGATGATTCAGACGGCAAGAAAGAACAGCATTGTTTTTTATAGCAGTGTAGAGCTTGTTAGTTTAAGACATTTGCATACCAAGTCTGCATTATTTTGTATGCATTTTTTTAAAAAAATCTGTCATCCAAAAACGTTATGCACACTTTTTTTTACACAGTTTTATGTGTTTATATGTTACCAAAATTCGCAATACAAGACAAAATGTAAAGATGTAATTGTTCCCTTGCTTCTCTCCACTGAGCGAACAAAGGAGCAAAACTGTTGCCACACTCTACTCGAGTCTGGAATTTGGCACTGCTGTTACCTGAGGGGGCTGAGCTGTCCTCCCTCACTGTCTCCACACTCTGTTGCCCCCTCTCATTCCTCATCCTGTATGTCATCAACATCCACCTCAATATTACTATCTGACCTGTTGAAGTGCTATCTGACTTATGAAATGACCCTGTGTGCCCTGTTCCTCTCTCTTGATGCTGATATATGGTTACACCACATTTTCTTCACTGCTTCTCGGTCAAAAATCTCTCTGAAGAGTTTCGATGGATGGAAAAACGCAGACAGTCAAGCCTGTTTCGAAAACTTCAATGAATGAAGCCTGTTTGGTTAAATCACCAGGAGTAGCTGGTGATTTAACGTTACACTCATTTCACTTTTTAGAGGCACTGTCCGATGCACCAGTGAAGTGGCTGAGGCAATTGTGGACAGACTGCTCTACCTGGCCAGGACCCGGTGGCCGGCTCACTATCTAATGTTATTCCCTCCTGTGCTACCTACAGTTGACATCCAGCCTCCCCTCCTAACACTGGAACAGCTTCCCTACCTTTCTGTTCTCACTGTTGGCAACGCTAAACTTCACAAACAGCTCCCTTGCACCCACACCAGACACAGCGAACAGATGCTTGGCTCTTTCTTATACCTAGCCAAGTCTAGCAATAACATTACATTTGCATAAGTATGGGCAGTTAAATGTTAACATTGCATGACATTAACAAACAAATGTGGTGACCATTAGTTACCAGCCTCTCAAAGACACCTTTTGCTCAAAAGTAGAGTTTTTTACCTAAATTCTAAATAATTGTGTTAGCTGTGAGAATGCCCTGCAGTGAAGTCCCTCTGGTCACTTGTAACAGATGCCCTCACAGAAATCTTTCAGGTTGTCCCTAAATGTCTTATTCTATGTATACAAGGTGACAAAATAGATAGGTTATCTGTGAGGTAACTGAGATGTGTAACATTAGGCTGTCTTGCTGCTAAAGGGAAGATCGATTTGATCTGGAAGATGAGAACTTCAAACTGCTTAAACAGTTGCTTAGAACAAATTGTAGAGTTGGTTGAGATGGAACAAACTACCACCGCACTATGGCACCTAGATCTAGGGCTAGAAGAACCATGGGACACAATAAGGTCTAACCATACAGTTGAGTGTAATTCCCTCAATCCCAAATGGATCCCTTACAGACTCGTTGACTCAAGCCCTAAACCCTTACAGACCTAGGACCAATTCCATTTCTTCCCCTTAGCCCTTTTGGAATTGGGGGATTGTATTTCATGAATTTGCTCCAAGATTAATTCAATGTGTTTTTTTTTTATTTACAGGAGGAAATGATTTTTTAAAAAAAGAAAAGAAAAGAAACAGCTACCCCTACCCCCATGTTTTTTTTCTTTCTTATATGTTATATGGGTGGGCCTATGTACTGTTATGTAATGCATGTTTGTATGTGATTTATCTTCAGTTTGACCAATAAAAAGGAAACACTATTGACAATACTCCCATTAGCATCTTTAGCACAGCTTGGCTAACCGAAGGCTAATTAATGAGCCGGCAAATTACCTAATTAACCACCTAAGGCTCCAAGAAATTGGGGGAAGATCTCTTGGACAATCTGTTTGTACAAGTAACTGCACAAAGTGTTTGTCTATTATTTGCATGAAAAACTCTCCGAAAGGCAGCAACACCACAAACATGGCTGAGAGGTCAAGTTCAATGACTGTCTAAGATGATGCCTGGCAGACAGCTCGTGGCAAAGCAGCCATGAGCTCACATAAAACTTAAAACCTTAATTTAATTTAATTGGGTGAGTGATATAAAAATACAGCGTACAGTTGTCATGAAGGTGGTTAATAGACACCAGAGTTTTTTGTTCCAGGTTGTAATTATGTGTATTTCTGCTGTAAAGTTGAGCATTTAAAATGGAAGTATTAGGGGATTTACCCTGCTTTGGAGCCAACCTCAACTGGTCATTCAAAGAACTGTAGTTTTTGGCACTGCATTGGCTTCATTTCTTAGCCCTCAAGGTTGGTTTTGCTGCTAAGCATCACATAGTTATTTACAGAACAATTTAAGTATGTTTTCACCTTTAAAGTTGCAAGACAAAAGCCTTTCACATCTTACTTAACAGAATGTGGCTGGGGCTGCATGTAAACTTCTCCAAATCCAAGAAAAACAGGAGGCGACTAACATTAATGAACGATCAAAACACCTTTCTCTCTGTTCGCGTATATCTTTGCAGAGGCAAAGCAATGCCAGCTTAACTCAGCAAGGCTTCACCGCGGCAGAGAGGAAGTTTTGACATTTCAGCTGTTGCTGTGCAGAGTCATCACATTAGCCTCAGCCATCAGCCTCTTAAATTGCTTATCAGTTTGGAGTGAGGCATATCAAGTGTCGTCATTAAGGCGTACCACCAAAACTAACAAACCATTTCTATGGAAGAAGTGGGTCAAAATAGCACCAACGTTGTTTAGACGACACACTTCCCTCCTGAAGTGACGTTGAGCAAAGCACTTACTGATAATCCCTGATGGCTCTGGGACTGCTGCTCTGCGACTGTCCCTGACCTCTCACCTGAACTTTTTTACAATGTTAGTAAATAAGATGAGTAAACTCCAACTGCCATGATATCCTTATAGCATCCAGCCCCTCTCAGCAGATCCACAGTTACTGTATGTGAAACCTTAAAGAGATGCTGAATGAGCCTTGCACTTTTCCCTTATCAATTAGCTGACTGGTCTGAACTGGATCTAATGATAATTGAAGCAGCAGCAGCGCCTCACACAGCCACTAATAGCTTTCTCTTTAATAAATCACAAGGGGCGATCACTCTTCCATTACCTTCAATCACACTTGCCACAATCACACACCATTAAAATGCTGCGCTGTATAGATTATACATGATGACAGCAATCCAATGCGCCGCCTTTTTGTATTATTTGAAATAGAACCAGAGATTGGATATCACACAGTGCCTGATGTAAAGTCAGCATTTTAGCCACACATGCACCTCATAGATGTTCTTGCCTTTTGTTGGCAGTCAGGCTGTGTTTTTTAGCTTTGTTTCACACGTTAACCACGCCGCTCCCCATACTCTATTCTACTAGCCATCTTAATGCTGAGCCCAGCTCTTCCTCGCCACATTATTAGCTTTGACCTTTGCGTGTCTGTTCCAGTGCTGATACGGAGCCAAAGAAACTCTGCCAGAACCTGAGCCAGAAATAAAGGGCTAACACATGTTGCATTTTATTAAGAGTCCAGCCGTGGAACGTACTTATATAGTGATGAATACAGCTCTGTAGGGACTGTGAAACCATGCTAGGCTCTCCACACACAGAAAGTCCATTCCCATCCACACCCTGACACTCTCCCTTGGCCCGATCATGAACTCTGTCTGTCTATATGTCACCCCATCCCTTCACAACTCACTTATTCCATTCCCTTCTTCACCTTCATCTAACATGACAGTTCTCAACACATGCTCCCGTCCACACCCTTAAGTTGACCTTGATCCCCCATTCTGCCATCATCGTACTGTGACCGCTGTTGTCTCACGCTCTATGATTCCTCCTGTATTACTGGTATCATGACTCCTCCTCTGATTCTGCCACTCATTCATGATCAGGTCGACTCTACTACTCCCCATCCTCCCTGATGAGACTTTGTGGTTTAAGGAGTTGTGTCCTTTTTGGCTGCTCAACTCATTTCTGGTTTCCCAGCAGCTTGTTATTAACTGGTCACCAGTGGTTGCTAACAAAGTGTTTGTCAGGATTTGTCAGTTGCTGTACTGTCAGACACAAAGATATTCTGAAACCTCCGAATTTGTAGACAGTCCCTCCACTGGACTGTGCTCCTACTTTTTATATATTTACACCAGGGACAAAAATGCCATTTTTATCCGGTATGTGTCCGTGTGTGATTGATTTAGGTATTAAAGCTGATCTATGCATTTCTTTCTTCAAAAAAATAAGAATAAACTGTTTGTCTTTCCCAAAGTTAATATCCAACCAAGCAAAGCCAGATGATGAAACTATGATGAAATTGTGGTGTTGATGTTTCTACTGGCAGGAAATCACTACCAACAGGAAGTCCAAACGACCTTCTTCACTGCAGGGAGCAGCTGTCGAGAGAAATCAAGTCAAAAATCAACTTTATTTATACAGCACTTCACACACAACACAGTTGAGCCAAAGTGCTTTACAGTGCACACTCAGGAAAACAAAAAACAAAAGAAGGAAACTAAGACAATGGAAGAGAAGAAAAATCTGGGTGATGAAAAATAATAATGAACAATAAATTTAGCAGTAAAGGCACATGGTCACACAGATCCAGTGGTGACAACACTTAGATAGTGGGTTGAGGGCTGCTCTCTGTTTTCTGAAATGATCAATCCTCAACATAGAAGCTGTTTTTTTTAATATACTAAGGCATCTCTTTTGGGACTGATGGTGGCACTGGAACAATGTTTAGGGATGACCAAAAAACATGAGGCTTCATCCTCAGGCGACCCTTAATATGAGCTATTACTTGAATCGAAATCTTGCCATCAGTTTTTGAGCTACGTTGCCATGGACCAAAGTGCTGGTGTGGTTTAGCTTGAGGTGGGCACTCACACTGAGTACCTGCAGTGCCAAACACAGGAAGGGTTCATTCTCTGGGGAACATGAATATGCAGTGAATTTCATGGTAAGCGTCCCATGGTCATGGAAAATACTTGGGGTGAAGAGCATGTGAATGAAAGCAATGTGTGTAAGTGCAAAGTGAACAGTGTATTTCTATTGTTAACCTCATTATTGGCAAACTGAAGTATACAAAGCTCCTGCATTATAGAATCTGAAAAAAGAAAAAGAAATGAATGATCTGGCTGCAGCCTACCAGATACTGCACCTTGCTTTGAACCAGCAAAGTCCACATAATAGTCCTTTTGACATTGATCATTATCTGAGCTGTCTGATACCTGATAGACTATTTCCATTTTTGCAGTTAAATGGTTTACAGGCTCTTTGTCTTCAATGTGGCCAAATTCATCACTGACTATTTCCCGAGGCTGTGTAGGTGATCAAATATTCAAGTCATCTTGAGTGAATTTAATATATTTTTAACCTCTGTCTAATTACAGTGTGAAGCTGCTGTCTGCATGTTAATCCTTGATGGAAAGAGACATGCGGTGTGTATAAATCATTTCACTAGACTGGACTTGAATTGGTTGAATAAAGGTTATTTTTGCACTACATTTATAATCTGGTTAGTTTATTCCTCTGAGCAGTATCAGTGGTCTTTACATGTTATAACATTAGACCATAAATCTGTCAGAGCAGCAGTGGCTGAAGATGAATGGATTTCCACCAGAGTCTGACCTAGCTGTGTTGCACAGAGCAGTAGGATGTGGAAGGTATTGTCATCAGGCACTCCATGCTTCCTTTCTCCACTTCCTACTTCCTGTCTGGCCAATGGCACTGCAAAGCTACGGTATTCCTCTGTCAAACGCTGAGAATAAAAGCTGTGTGTGTGTGTGTGTGTGTGTGTGTGTGTGTGTATTTAGTTTTGATGTCCACAAAAAGTCCCCACTTCTTTTGTGGTCCAAGAAATGTCGTCTGACCCACTTTGTCAAAGGCTGCATGCATGTGTGTGTACAGGATGTGCAGGGTGTGTGTTTGTGGTGGTGTAATATTAAACCTGTATGTTTGCACAGGTAGAGGATGATAACAGATGGAAATTAAGCCACATTTACCTTTACAGGAACTCCTGCTTAGCAAGCTGTTTTTGCAATAATAACCATGTGGTTTTCTGTGCACAGTTTTTTTTTTTTTTTTTTGCTTTTTGTTTTACAGCACCAATAAAATGTATTTATGACCCTGGGTAGTTTTCATGTTTTATTGTCATACAATACTGAATTAAAGAAGATTTAAAAATGATTATGCTGTTTTAAATCTGATCAACAGAAAAATACCCTCCTAATCAGTATTTAATGTGGTGCAGGAATGAGTCCTAAAACCCAGATATGAGTTACACTCCTGGTTCCCTTGTCTTGAATTTTGTTTTAATGGTTTTTTTTAAGATGCCTAAAATAAGGTCTGTGGTTAACATGAGCTTAAGAGACTTTAGTGTTTCATTAAAGAAATGAAATACATCTGTAAAAGCCCCACTTGTGAATCTTGAAGCTTTTACTTGTCTTAAAAAAGTCGGTCGCTAACAAGTGGCTAAATGAGGAAACAGAGCGTCATCACACCAAACACAGCTTCACAGCCTTGTTGTGATGGTGATAATGAAGCCATGCTAACAAGGTATATTTCATTTTTAACACTTTTTATTTATGCCAATTGCATTTCAGCTTCGAAAATTTAAAAAAAGTTGTGCGCATTTGTGGAGATTATTTGCTGATGAAAATGTTTAAATATCATAAACTTTTGTAGGCCAGAGAGCTTATTTTCACAAAAATCCTGTTGGCTTTTTTTCCAGGGAAGCAGAGTGACGCTAACTTCCATGTTGGCCTACAAATAAACGTCATCCCCACAGCACTGTATAGTCACCTCAGCACATTAACATGTTGTTTTAAAGCCATTCCTGTGTAGCTTTGGCTTCATCCCCAAAGCTTCTGCCAAACTGTAGCTGAGATATTGTGATTTTTTATGAGAGTGCCTTTCTCTTTGCCACTCTCCCATAAAGCTGCGACAGGTGAAGCACTCACCCAACTGCTGCACAGTCTGCTGCACTGTATGCACAGTCTCTCCAATCTTGCTTCCTCTGAGTTGTTGTATATCTCTTGGTGGCCTCGCTCACTGGTGTCCTTCCCGCACCATCACTGTTTTGTCAGATCTACAGCTGTCACACTCTTTCCATTTCTCGATGGTTGATTTAACTGGACTCCAGGAGATGTTCATTGACTTCGAAATGTTCTTCTATCCATCCTCTATTGCTGTTCAATCCATCATACGCAGAGTTATTTGGAGTATTCTTTTGTCTCCATAGTTGAAGTTTCGCCACAATATTAATGCACCAAAGGTCGGATCTTTCAGGTACAGGTACAGAAAACCCCATGAAAACACATACATTTACATCACTTTGTAGAGATTTCTTTTCATCATAGGATGTTTTTCTGTTGAGCAACATTAAAATGCCACATTTGATTTACTTCAATTTAATGTTGCAAAATTAAACATGAGAACTTCCAAGGGAGGATGTTATACGAATGTAGGTTTATGCATGAACACACTTCTATCTTCCCTGTCGTCCTGCCAGGGTAAAGGGGCCTCTCTGCTGAGTCCCATCAGCGGCTGCCACAGTGATCTAGTGGCTGGGCTTTGTGGGCGAGCTGTTTTTAGACAGAGACAATGTCACTGAATTTATGTGGCTAATGCCAAAACAGCTGCTGCCATGAATAGCTGAATGAGATCTGGTAGTTGAAATAGTCCAAATCCAGACAGTGCCATTCAGAAAATGTTATAGGTGACAAAAGAAAGTGAACTCATGTATTGTTACAGTGTGGATAGTGTGCTGTGATTGTCTTCACACTCTTAAACATCTCTCACAGACATACACACTAAAATACACACAAGCACACACTAGAGTTAGGGGACCTGAGTCACATGACTTGCTTGACTAGACTGATACTGACTTGGTATTCATGACCAGAGACATGACTAAATTTCCCCAGAGCCCAAAGACACGCCTTAATTATGTTTCTTTTGTCCAACCACCAGCCTAAATAACAATAATTAGGATGCACGATATTGGATTGTTGGCCGATGTCCAATATGCTGATGTGTACCAATCATTTGACCGATAACCGATATTGATATATTGATATACCTACCTAATTTTAGTGATCATCAAGTCTCTTGCATAGTGGAATAGCATCATACTATGCTTGCGTACTCTTATTTTGATGGTGCACCAGCAGATGGAGACATTAAATACAATACTTTTCACTGTATGTAATATTCATTCAATCTGCAAAGTAAGAAAAAGCATGTCGGCTGATTCTGGTGACATGCCCATATTATTGTGCATCCCTAGTAACAATAATAATAATGATAATTAAATCATTTAAAGGAGAAGCAGCAAATCTACACATTTGGGAAGCTGAAACCATGAAATGTTTGACATCTTTGTATAAAAAAAAAAATGCAATTGTTAAATAGTTGCCCATTCATTTTCTGACAGGCAGCTAATGGATCAACTAATTTTTTGAGTTGTGCTTGAATACTGCTGGGTAGTTTAATTTATAAAACCAAACATCATATTTTATAAACTTTTTATATGTTTTTTATGCAAAATCAGAAAAATATTTATCACCAAGTTCATCTACAAGGAATTGGTTTTGGTCTTGTTTGGTCTGGTGCATACATTAATACAGTTAACATATTAAGAGGAAATAAAAATGAAGGCAGCAGTCAAGAATATAAATATAGAATAGAATCTTTGTACACAGAAAGTGCCACTAGTCTCCATAACAGTAATTCCCCAGCTGCAGTGAGGGTACAGTGACATTGAGATACAGATGTCGCAGACCAATCAGAGCAGACTGTGCTTTTTAGGGGGGAGCAGACAAAGAGGGATTGGTCTTCCAGCACAAACAGTATGAGAAAAACAGTGTTTTTTGACCTGAAAATGAGCATAATAGGTTCCCTTTAAAGTGACCACACCCTTTTCATAGCGAGTGGCTCACATTGTGATATCTTCTATGAAGAGCACTGGTTATCCTTTGGTAATCTGAGAAGTTTGCATCTGGATCAGGGTGATCCATCCCATTGTTGCTGTGCAAAAAGCAGCACAAAAGTAAAATGGATTAGCTCGTCTTGGATCGCAAAACATGGGATTAATTTGATCCAGATTAAAAATTTTGAAACAACTTGACCATGTAGCAGACAATATACAGGTTTAATTTAGCCCAAAATTAAGGGTAATATGGAACAGTTGGCAACCCTAGCTGTTTCCCATGTTTATTCATTTGTTTAAAACTTTAGGAGCTTGTGTTTAATGCTAGAATTACAGTTATGTTTTTTTTTCTGAACCACTTTCCTAATCTAATCCTCTGAATTTATGACCTGCATCAGGGGTAATACAAAATAAAAATGTCATGTGTTTGGTTGTTGAAACTGTCATCCTGTCTGAGATATTTGGCTGGTTTCCTTCTGTGTAAACTTTGTGTGGAAGGCCAGTCAAACTTTGATCATTTGTCTCATCAGGGTCACAGACTTGAGGAAATGTGATGACATTCCATTTGTCAGTAGAGGCATGGAAGCATGTGGAGAGCAAAATATAGCTGTATTTTCAGAAATGAGGAAGTCAGACAAGAAGAGTAATTCTGACTGGTGGTGAGAGTGAAGTGCTGCGACCGAAAGGAAGTAGAAAAAGCACAGAGAGAGAACAAGAGAAAAAAAGAGAAGAGCGAGAATTGTATGGCCCAAGGACACGTCCTCTTTGTACTTTTTGTCACTTGTCCAAATTTCCGCACTTGAGAGTCTAAGTGGAAATAAATCAGATGACAGGCCTGTATGTGAATGAGAATCAGTAGTGTTTGTGTGTATGATATAGCTGAAAAAGAAGTACACACTCATTTATTTCCTTTGTGCCAGACAGATTGTGAGTGAAAAACCATCCGTCATCCCAGCCCCCCCAACCTGACTCCACCTCCTCGGTCGCCATTCACGTTGTCCCGGCCTCAACAAGTACCATAAACCTGCACGGCCATAATTGGTGAACTGTCTCCACTGGGTGACCGTCACATCAGTCGTCTGTCCGCCTCGGTTTGTGCTTTGTTCCCTCTAATTTGGGGGCCTTTTTGTTTTTCTTTGAACATCCATCTTAAAGTATCATTTCATTTTTTTCCTCCCCGCCAGTCCATCTATCACACTCATTGGTTTATCCTCCTCTTTCAACCTCCCATGTCCCTTCTTTCTGCGTATTCATTTAACTCTGTGGCCCAGCGTATTGTGGTGAATGCTAATAGGTTCCCACGCTCACAAGGTACAATATAGTGAAGAGTAAATGACTGTATGTGTGTGTGTGTGTAGGAGGCTGGGCAGTCGGTCCACAGTTCCATTAGCCTGATGGAGTTTCTATTAAATTAGAAACTCTCTCTCTCTCTCTCTCTCTCTCTCTCTCTCTCTCTCTCTGTCTCTGTCTCTCTCTCTCTATCTATCTCTCTATCTCTCTCACTCTCTCTCTCTCAATCACATTAGTGCTCTTATCTCATTTGTGGAAGCTCTGCAGGCAGCGAAGGGTGGGGGCGAGTGGAGGGGTGGAGTTATGATCTGGAAGCGGACAGGAAAAAGGACAAGCCCTCGTAAATAGACAGAAGCAGGGCGGGTGATTGATGTGTATCTACAGTATGTATGTGTGTGTGTGCGTACATGGGATGACAGTATGCGTGCGTGTGCACATGTTTGGTATGTATGGAATCATGTGTGTGATGAGTGTAATTTTTCAGTTATCAGGCATGTTTAAAATGAAAGTGGTCCATCAACAGCTCCAACAGACAAGATAGGCTTTAATGCTGCCTGATGACAAAATGCAGCACAGAGGTTAAGGCGACTGATGTGTGACTGTAACTGTGAAGAGCAGACGTTCGAAAAGCACACAGTGTGGACAGTATGTTGGTTGGGTACTCTAGGATTTGAGTTAGGAATTGAGATTAGAATCTGATTAGATTTAAGGTGAGGGCACAATAAATAATTAAACATTTTGGGAAATGTTTGTTTTCTTACCAGGACTTCAATGTGAAAATCAGGAGCGCTCTGGTGCCTGCTCAGTAATTATTAAGTTAGTCAGGAGGCAGTCATCTTAGCTTGGCATAAAGACTGAAACACAGAGCACAAACATCTTATTTGTTTAATCTGTATACAGGAATGTAAAAACAACTAACTATGGTTTTAGAAGGAGATCCATGCTGTAAATATGTCAGTCTGTCTGTCTGCACAGCCTGTCTATGCAGTGTCTGCTGGTAGCATGGCAACGTCAGGGTGGTGACCATACAGAGAGGTCACTGTGACCTTGCTGTTGTTTGGTGAGAAATACTTACAGCATGGAACTCCCTCTGAAACCACATATTGTTTGGAATTGTGTATAAATCAAAGAAAAATGATGTGACATTAGTGTTTATTGGTGAGCTTTGGAGGTGCTGGTAGCTGAAATAGTTTTCACCATTGGACAGTGCCAGGCTAACTGCCTCCTGGCTCTAGCTTTATACTAAAGACATGCGAGTGATATCAGTCTCATCTCATTCTCTGTCAGTGATAGTGTTTGGACTCCATTACAGTATACAGGAAGCCAGAAACAGTGGGTAATGATGTTTAATATCCCTACTCAGCAGGTACAGGGCAGAGCAAGTAAACAGCACACAATACAGTTCGGTACTCGAGCTAAGTCTCTCCACAAAGTCTTTGGTAGCCCGGCTGGTGTGGCAGGCCGAACCAGGCTGGGAGGCAGGTGAGTGAGCGGGGACGTTCGCCCAAACACAAACACAGTTCAGTTCAACAACAGGCAACAGCACTATGGAGGAGTAGGCATAGAGGCAGATGATCCGTAACCAGTCCAAGCCCAGTTAGCAGGATTATTTGAGGTCATTATGCAGGGTTAAAATTCTCATTTGACATTTGGACAACACAGAAAAAGGGAAAACACACTATGTAATAATTACCTATACAGAATAGTGTGTTTGCTTAAAGGGACAGTTCACCCCAAAATAGATGGCACTAGATGGCACTCAGCTTGTGGTGCTCAACACAGCAAAAAAAAAAATACATTAAAAAAAAACTCTGCAGCAATGTCTCTCTCCAGAAATCATGACCAAGTCACTCAAGAAAATCCACAGACCCCATTGTGATCATTTTCATGTAGGAACTATTTTCTTTGTACTGAACTAAACCCACTAACTGTGTCACCACACAGAAGGAAGCGTGCAACTACCTGGACAATATGTAAACATTAGTGGCTTCCTCCTTAGCTGAGCTGCAATCTTAGCTAGCTCAGTGGAGCTAGGTGAGCTACTAGTAGATGCACGCTTCCTTCTGTGCGGATTCCTCACAAAATGTCACAGTGAACAGTAAAAAAAAATCTCCATGAAGCATGGTTCATTCTATCAGTCACATAAAGGTCAATTTAAAGACAACCACAGACACCAAGGGGTGCCCAGCCCAGATGGTAGAAGTAACGACTTTGTGGAAACTGAACAAGACATGTAGCGAGACAAGAGATCAGAGATGGACGCATGGAGACAGGCTGGCATGGAGACCCGACATACTGAGACAATGTATCCCTGGAATGTATAATTATCAGTGCGTGAGTGTGTGTGTGCATGGGTGTGTGCAGGCGACAGTGAGCCATTAGCCAGGTTTAAATGAAGGTCTGCATCAACAGCAACTATTCTAATAATGACCACCTTGGTCACAGACAAACTAATGTACTGGTGGCGTCTGCTGTGTCCTATTGTGTTTATGTGTGTGTGTATGTGTGTGTGCATATGGCTGAGTAAGGACACATACCTCTTAAATTGTCCAAGGTGACACTTGGTCTCTACGTGCAGACATCCCTTATAATGCAATTCTGGCAGCGATAGGGTTTCTCTGTTCTGCTGAGCACTGTAACACACACACATCTAAGCCAGACAGCACTGGTCACAACTTATTTGACTTAATACATGTTCATTTAAAAGCTTTTACAGTGTAATTTTGTTGTATGTAATTACATGTTGCACTGTTAGACTTTCAAAGAAGATTTTTTTTACTTCTCATATATAGCTCCTCATTAAAGTAGTGCCTCCTTACAACATGTGACCTCATATATAAGCATGCGGACACACTTGCTGGAAAATGCACACACACACACACACACACACACACACACACACACACACACACACACACACACACACACATGCCCAGGGTTTCAGAGAAACACCTCACCTCTAAATCACTCGACCACAGAGATTGAATCAAAAGCTGAGTGGTTGCTTTACCGCTTACCTTGTTTGTTAAACCTCTGGGATTGGTTAATGGCTAATGTGAGCCAGTCTGTGTCATCCGTCTCAATGATTAACCTGCACTCTTTGTTCTCTCTTTTCCTACAGTCTTGTCTTTGTTGTTTAAAACCCTTCATCTTTTTCAAACTTTCTATTTGTCAGCTGTTTTTGATTGTTTTCCCTGATGTTATATTGAAAATGCCTTTCCTTGCCCAGCAGATAATTTGTCAAACCTTGACCCTTCAGGGGGTTCAGCAGGATAATATACTTCAGGAGGCCATTTAATTCAACATGCGACATAATAGTAGTAACACCGGAATTTAAAACGGTGAAATACCACTGCAAAATTAAATTCTTTCTAATGGAATTGCCACAATCAAAGGATTCACTCGGGGGAACAATAAATCAGCATTAAATTTACACATCGAGTTCAATGTGATCAATAGGCCATCTTGACAGTGCGGACGGTAACAGAGAGTTCAAAATGGAAGAAGTTGTTGTAGCTGTGTTGTGCCATCCATTTTTATTTAACCTCCTCCTCCTCAGAGAATAAACTGCTCCACAAAAGAAGAAATTGGGAGACAGGTGTCCATGGTACAAACACAGTGTGTCCTCTGAATGAACTGTGAACTTAATTTTGTTTACTTAATCAATCAGTATTCCTATTATTACTATTCAACTGGTCATCAGTTACCTGAATGCACTGTCTTCCATCATTGCGACTTCTGACAGCTGATTGTCATCTGTTTACAGCTCAGTCAGTGTGGCGTATCATGTATACAGAGGATTGTGAGTCAAAATAGCTAGAAAAACATACTGGCTTGCATACCTCAAAATCCGACAGGATGTAGTCAAACATCCTGGTACTTTTGGCGTACTGCATCTGACGGACTATGTATTGGGACATACTAAATCTTTTTTTGGCATACTATACAGTATAGCAGTATGGGTATTAGAACACACAGATAGTGACTATTCACAAAGCTAGTTGATGAACTGCAGTAGCTGGTGAGTTAGCACGCTTGCAAGTCAGAAACATGCTAGCACTAGTAGCTCGCCAAGCTTTTTTTCTATTTCCTATTTACTGTCTGGCATTTTCTTCTCAGTTACCTTGGGTTGCTAACAAAAATTAAGTTCACAGTTCATTCAGAGGACACACTGTGTTTGTACCATGGACACCTGTTACCTCAATTTACCTTAAGGTACATCTTCACCATGTTTCTTTTCCTAAACCTAACCACAGTAACTTGCCTAAACCTAGCTTTTGTAACTTTAGGTTAATCACAGAACTTTACGTTAAGAATCTAACGTCATTCGTGGTTCAATAATTCGTAGGATATCATATAAATCATTGTATGAGTATACATTGTCCTTCCTTAGGAAGGCTAGTTAGTAGGCTAAAACAGTAGGTGAGATTTTTTAGTTTGTTCAAAACACTGGACACTACGCTTAATGTCTGCACATAATGCAAGTGTGTAAGAAGAGTAAATGCCCTGACACACCAATCCGACAGTCAGCCATCAGTAAATGTTGTGCCGTCAGTGAGCGTCTGTGGCTCTTGTCACTGCAGTTTGTCCCGCACCGTTGCCCTTCATCAGTGCTGATCAGCTTTTTCCCCCACAAATTCAGCATGTTGAATTGGCGTCAGCAACTGCTGAGCCCCTTGAATGAAATCACTCAGATTGGCAGTTCGACTCAGTGCACAAGAGGACAAACGAAAGTGAGGAAAGTAAACAAAGAGTCAAAGTCAAGAGGGAGGAAGACCAAATCAAACCTGTTACATGAGGTAAGATTATTTTTCTTTAGCTGTTGAGCTCTTTAACAGAAACATTTCATGATGATGATGATTGTGATATTTTTCACTGGTACATGGTAAATATGCTTTCTTCTGTTAAGACTGGATTGTGTTGTAATGTGCTAACTTGCTTACTAGCATCAAGCGGGTCTTCTGGTTTCCCTTTTTGTATGATGATTACTGATTTTATGATAAAAGTTGTTCATATGCAACTTTTAGGCTGAGAGAAAGGTGTCATGAGGCTACACAGTTAACTATCTGAAGTCGATTTGGTGTGTCACTTTGTTAGGCCTTTAGTTTTAAAACTATGTTTAAATCAGTAGAGCCGAGGTTGGCAGAGGTTACCGCGGTTACCTATTTCCATTTGGCAAGGACGCACTCAGGAGGTGATGAGGTGATTACAGCTCAGTGCACCTGAAAAAATACATACTACTGTTAATTTACACAAAAGTATGTTGAACAAAAGTACATGTATTGAATATGTAGTACACAGTATGCAATTTCGTACACAGCGTCAGTCTTTTTTACATCTCTATAATAATGCAACTTTGTGAGATTTTCAATGTATAACAATTTCAACATGCATGATTATTATTCACAAGTAAAGCAAAAAAGGCAACACTTCTTCAGTTGATTCCTTCCTTGGTTATGTCCACTGCAACAATATTTTTTATTGTGTTTGTGTATTTCTTTTTTTTTTTTTATCTTTAATTCCTGCTGAATACCCTGTTGTTTCTGCTACACTGATCTCACTTTCAGAGGATTATTAATGACTAATCTGATCTAACCTGCAATGCTTGCTACAGGATACATTTCTTTTTTCTCCCAGCAGAAATGGATGCTGAGGAGAAAAACAGTATCAATCCGGGAGTTGTCAGCTTTAGAAATGTCTGGTTAACATGCAGTAGCAGAATAAGAGTCTTGATTACACTAAGATAAAACACTATTTATCTGTCACAAGATCTTAACACTCTGCTTTCATTTGCACAGAGACATTTTCTTAATCAGATTTGAAAACCGAAACTGACTCACAGATTTGTTTTTAATAAAGATGCTGGCTTTGAAATATGTTTTTCTTCCATTATGTTGATGGCCAGAGGGAGAACAAGCTGTTCCCCAAATGTTACAAAATAATCCATTGTACTGTTCCAGGGAAAAGACTTTATTATCATTACAACTCTCTACTGATCGATTGGCCTTCTCTGTCCTGGCCTCCAGTCATCCATCCATCCAGACTGCGATGTGTGTGTGTGTGTGTGTGTGTGTGTGTGTGTGTGTGTGTGTGTGTGTGTGTGTGTGTGTGTGTGTGTGTGTTGTTTCTCCCAGGATCTCCTGTCTTTAGGTCCTGGGAATCCAACACAGTAGCAGACAGTAAACACAGCTGAGGTCATGTGGGTGGAGGGACATATAGGTTTAATGTGGTCATGGTCAGTTCAGCGGAGAGTGACTTCACAGTAGGATCAGGACAGAGAAAAATGCATGGGGTGTATCACTCAAACAGAGGATTGATGGGGACTGTTTTAAGGATGACCATATTTTGCTTGCAACAGGCAAACATAGTGATGATCAAAATGGTGATAACTTAAAGGGTTACATCCAAATATATTTAAACAGTAAAAAGTAGGGCTGTACTTGATAATTCTGTCAGTCGTATTGGATTTGGCTGTCCAATGCAAGTATTTAGCTATTCGTTCGTCCCCCTTTTGTTTTCATATAGAGTGACTCAGCTTCACAATTTATTATTAACACTAATGCTTTGGTCCTACTAGACCTTCAACACCATCTTTTACAACACTGAGATTAAATAAAAACTGCTCCACCCATTTCATGTCTGAAGGTGTGGGGGCATTAATCAGCTGTGGGTGTGTTTCTCAATAATTGACAACAACCTGCGTACCATATGTCACATACCCCACAAATGAAAGAAAACGGGAACAAGAAAAACATAGGAAAAACCTTGGAACCTCAGGCTTCTTACACAATAGAGTCTATTTTCAAGATTATTTACAAAATGCAGATCTTATGAATGAATACATCAGCCTTGCAGCTTTCATAAATCATTCAAAATGTTCAAATTTGCATACTCTTATGCTGTGCTTGTATTTAGAGTGTATTATGAATTTGTCTTTTGAGATCCCAAAATCCATTATAGCATGACATGCCATGGTATCTCATCATTTAATCTTCTGGGCGATAGGGTTTGCAGATTAAATATCCAGTATACTTCTCTTCTGCACTTCTCTTCTGCTAAGTATTTCATCAGTGTTACCACTTCTCTCTGGCAGAGTAACTTTTTCAATGACTCAAGTGATATTTTCCAATGCACCTGCATCTGGGACAGTCGGATGTGTGAATATCTCTCATCAAACAAATTTCATATAGAGTTTCAAAGTTTAAACAGGGTTCAGCAGGACGTTTAGGGTGACGGTGATATACATGTTTGATAGCAAAAAAAGTTAGCCCTCTGAGCTAATGTGTGCTAACTATACTAACAATAGATAAAAAATGTACAGAAACATTTTTTCCGACACTAAATATCAAATAAAATACACTATATTGCATGAAGTTGCTGTGAGCTTTAAAGTAAACACTAGGCATAACACAGAAGATAACCAAAACCTGAGTCTGCAGCTGCCTGTACTTCCAACAGCTTAAAAACAAGAAGCACTCACTCTGCAGTTAAATCTATGGAGTGAAATGCCCCAAAAAGTACACTGTACACTGACTAACAAATACAACAACAACAACAACAACAACAACAAAATAAAACAAACGACTGCTCAACTTGAATATCTCAGTTGACTGAGGAGTCTTTGACTAATGATTGGAATCTTTGACTTTTGGGGGGCAGCCTGATGAAAAGATAATAACAATATGATAAAACATCTTTATCTAGTGACTAAAGCATGATTAACCTTTTTTACAGTTTTGTTGAGGCACTCAGCAGTATACAGATGTAAGAGACAGAAGGACTTTATTATCTTTTAAAGGAATAGTTTCTCAGACGTGGAAATCAATACCACTTTCATTTCCTTCCATTAAATACAAATCTACTCAAAACAAATTGCCGTTTTTGGTATGGATTAAACAAACTAGATATAACATGTTTATTAGTGAGCTTCAGATGCGCTGGTAGGTGCATTTTGCTAGTCTAGTTGTGTCCCTCTGCTTCAAGTGTTTGTGTTTAGCTGACTCCAGCAGACAGAGACAGCTCACTGGATACTGATTCCTAGTGTGGAATTTAACATGCAATGGACACACACACACACACACACACACACACACACACACACACACACCACACACACACACACACACACACATACGCTAACAGAAACAGATACCAGCTCAACAATGTCCATGTCCTAAACTAATGGAGTTTAAGCTGTCTGCTGTCTGATATCTGCTCTGCAAAGTCTCCTTCTGAGAGATTTGTATAAGTTTTATAAACACAGACAGACGTGACATGTATCTGTCTTTTGTACATGTGTCTGTGTCATGCAAACTTGCCTCAATCTGCAGCTGTAGTGTAGAACTCTTGCTCCTATAGAGCTTTCCAGGAGCTACAAGAAACAGCCCAATGTTAAACTTAGTGACAGGCATTTATGAGTTTCTTCCTAAATACTTTGATAGGGTTTTTATCAGTAACAGGACACTAGACGTTTGTCATTCATTCTAGAATACTGGAGTTACGTCGGCTGACATGACAAGGATGTCTATCTGCGACTCTGTTCACATCTGGCTGCCAGTGTTACCATTTACTGTCTGTGGGGTTAAAGGTTAAGGAACAGCAAGTTAATATGACAAGTTTATCTGTGCAGGGTCTCTGAAGCTGATCTGTTTCACTGACCAAACTGTCTGTCTGATGGATGCCTCTTTATTACACTCTCTGGCACAAGTCATGGATATCTGCTTCACATATAAGTAGCTCCTCAGCCTCTGTTTTTCCTCATGTCCCAAAACACACATCAAAACACCACACAACTATATCTATAGCATCTGGATATCCATATAAAAGTAAAAGTGAAATTAAAGAGGATAAAATGCAATCAACAATGCAAAATACCATTTCACTCTGCATCTGATTAATAAAGTAACATGTCAGGGAAAATAAAATGTTAAGATAAGCTTAGTTAAAATGCCCATGTAGCAGATTTAGAAACTTGAGATGTTAACACTTTATTTCTGTCAGTGTGCGCTCCCAGTGCAATTCAAACACTGAACTCAGAAGCTGTTATCTCCAGTATGCAGTCTGACACAGTTCACAGGATTTTTTTTAAATATTTGCACAGAGCCAGCTTTTCCCCCCTGCTTTGAATCATTATGCCAAACTAAGCTAACTGCTCGCTAGCTCTAGCCTCATATTGAGCGCGCACACATGAGAAGTTTTGTATTTTCTCAACTAACGCTCAGTAAAAAAGTGAATATGTATATTTCTTTAAATGTCCTGTTCTTCTAACTGCTTTGCTATTAAATATTTCATAAACAAAAATTTGGTTTAGACTAGCAAAATGTGAACACACACAGAGGCCATGCTCTTCACAGATGAAATTTAATGATTCATTTGTTTTATCGTGTCTGCTGTTGCTCGTCAGAGGAGTGGCCGAGGAAGAAAACGTTGGTCACAAGCAATTAGGTTAACATTGCTGGTAAACTTGGTTTCATGGGAACAGGTGTTAACTGGACATTGTGGTAATGTTTGATTGATTTCCAGTATTTGACATCATTAGGTGTGAGAAATGACGGGCAGGGCGGTGACTGACATTGTTATACATCATCCTGTCTCACCACAGCCCATCCTCAAGAAACACACACACAAATGCTACGCAAGCACCATTTCCCCCAGTAGCAGCACGTAGGACAAGCGTAGTTGTTAGAGGAAGGAGGTGATGTCACCTGAATCTCTTCCTCCTCTCCTACGCCCCACCCCTCCACACTTCCACCACTTCTCTCCATCTTCCAACTGAAACGTCTGTAGTTGCGTAAAGGAAAATAACTGAAAGTACTTCTCCACCCAGAACTTCACTTTACAGCAGCAGAGCAGATAAGACTGACTTATCTTTGGAATAAGTTTGTCTTGACAATGAAAAGAGGAAGGAAGGAATTAAATCTACGTTGAATGAGCTAACAAATATAAAAAGAAGTAAAAAAAAAAAAAAGTAACTGAGATAACATGAAAACCTAGTTTAGCTATTATGTGTGTGAACACATGGGTCACACATTATTATGAGTAAGCATTTGCTATTCAGTTTTCTTACTGAATGAGCAAACTTGACATTAAAAAGCTGCCACTGTGTGTGTGTGTGTGTGTGTGTGTGTGTATTTTGCATGTGTGTGTATAGCTCCATCATTTACTCCACTCCACCTGGCTATGATGAATTGGTATGACCTGTGACCACTTCATCAGAATAGCTGTCAGTGAGTTACGCCCGAGGGTATCTCTGCGAGCTAAATCATTTAGCTGGAGTGACTGCTGGTAAAACATCATAGAAAATGTTTTTATTACACAGTGCTGTAAAACATAAAATAGCTTTTAAAGATTTGACTCAGCAAATAGTTCTGTGCTTTGAACAGTCGATGACTACTTCTGCTACAAGTGTGACAGAGATATATATCAGCACAGAGACATGTGCACCATGGATTGATACCACTAAAGCCCATCATGAAAATATACCAAATTGTACTCTTCTGTACACATGCATCAATATCGTGGGAAATATCTGGTAAGTCACGTCCCAACTCAGCATTATATATATGATATATTCTAGTTTTGCACTTTTATGAAGTTTGGGGACTTGGAAGGGAAAAATGAAAAACAATGGTTCAAATTAAAACATCAGACACAGAGATCTGATAAGGCCCATGTATTGGTTTAAGAGAGACTATGTAAATTGTGAAAAAAGAATATGACACATTGCTCTTATTGCTCTTATAAATAGAATGTTTGATATATAATAAGTAGTCCATACCCATTGGTAGCTTTGTCACCTTCTACCTATGCCAGTCCTCAATGCCTATGTGCAGTTTCACATAAATTGACCACGTCAGTGAGTAGAAAAATGTGGGACAGACAGAATGACTGACTGACAGAATGACACACTGACAGTTTCCGTGATTATGTACAGCATACCATACCATGACTTAGTCTTACCAAAAATTAAAAGAAAAAACAATCATTGGGCCACAGGGGGAGCCACAGCGATCGGTTGCATTTTAGCCATTTTTAAGCATTTTTCTGTTGTTATAGCGCCACCCAGTTGCCAATTAAAGTTAAATGTCTCCAGTCACCTTGAGGTGTCCTGTTCTACATATCTACCAAGTTTAGTAAAAATCGATATGGCGCTTAGACCTAGATAAGAAATTAGCTCTCTAGCGCCCCCATTTTATTTGATGGGGTCAATAATGGAGGGGTCCCCTCAGATTATGTGCGGTCATATGCCTACAAAGTTGCGTGATGATCGGTGAAACCCTTGAGAGGTTATACACCTTTATGTGATGAGCCACGCCCTCTGCAATATTCATTGCCTTATAGAAGCTCAGTTTTAGTAAGTTTTCCAACTTTTGCCAAGAGGGAACTTTAGATATTGGTCCCTAGATTATGTTCACTGAGTTTCATGCAGATCGCTCAAACTTCCTAGGAAGAGATTGATTTTAAGTGTTTTTCAAAAAATTCAAAATGGTGGAAAATCTATACAACCGGAGGTTATGGGTATTTGAGACACATTTGTTGCTCATGAGGAGAGGCATCTCTGTGCAAAGTTTCATGTCTCTACAACATACGGGGCATGAGATATGCCCATTCAAAGTTTGCAATTTCAATCAGTTGCCATCGCGCCCCCCTTTGGCCAATTAATGTAATATTGCTTCATTCGCATCCTCCCATGACCCTCTACCACTGTGCTAAATTTCACATGGATTGACCAAGTCAGTGAGGAGAAAAACAGAACAGATACACAGACACACCCACAGACAGAGTTTTTGTCATTATATCGTAAGATATAGTATGATGAAAAAAGTCTCACTCATTTTATTATACTTATGGGTTTAATTTCCATAGCCAAAGTTTGTTATAATATGACCAGTATAGTTTATGATAGCTAATATCAGCTAATATTAACAAACTCAACTGATCTGTGGAACAGGGCTGGATGATATGGTCTATACGTAATACCACAATATTGTTTAGGCAATATCGATATCGGCATGATACAGATCTCAGTATTTTGAAATCTCCTCTAAACTACTGTAGACTAAATGCTAAATCACTGAATAAACAACTGTAATGATAAAGTGGAATACATCACAGTTATAGCAAAGGTAATAAGATACTTGTATAATACAGTTAAAGTATTATTAGAATCAAAGCAGAACCACTGGTGCTGGTGAAGCTGGCTTGGGCTGGAGGTGTTGATGTTTTTGCAGTGAACTTAGAGCTTCCAGCAACAGTTAGCTGTTAGCAGTTACCGTAAAGTTAAACCATTACAGCAGCATCATTGATCATGAGGATTTACTTACTGTAAGCAGAAAACAAACTAACAGCTCTCCAGCTCTTATATTAATTTTTGCAACAGGCACTGGTGCTCCATGGTCGCAAAATGGAGCTAAACGGTCATGGTCTAGCACCCTGCAGATACAAAATACACCTGTTCTGCTCATACGCTATCACCGAGGAGTGAGTGGTTTAGATGGGTGAGGAAAGGTTTTTTTTCTTTGCGTCTGCAAAAGGGACAGAGCCATAGGAGACAGCAAGAGAACTGAAACACCAAACCATGTCTCATGCCTGTGGCTTAAAAAAAAATTGCATGGTGATTTATACTTGATGTTCATTGCTACATTTTAGCATTTACTATCAAGCCCTAATTTCTCCTTGTGGCCATAGTCACTGCTATCCATCAAAAGCTGTGTAGTCCTGCTTTATGCTCCAAAACCACTGGATTGTACTGTTCATACAATGCAACTTCTTTAGACTTTGCCAAGACCCTGACCTAAATGTTTAAAACCTCATGTCACCAGTTCATATGGGAGGCTTTCAGCTAAAACTTTGAAGTCTCAAGCCCATTCCAGGATGACCCTGATGACATCATCAGGGTGATTTTCTCAGACTTGACAAAGCTCCTCCAGAGTCACCTGAGGACAGAATGCAACAGCTTTCACAGACTGTAATAATGTCATAATGCTGCTTGTGATGAGTAAACTGGTCCTTAAAATGGGTGGAGTGTCCCTTTGATGCAGCAAAACACAAACCCCCCAGCTCATTTACAGTGGCTAGAGATATTCAGTCTCTCATACTGTTTAGAAATGCCAGTATGTCTGTTCCAGTCAGTGCCTGCACACTGAAAGTGACATGTTTCACACTGTGATTATGTTTTCATGCAGTGCAGTTAAATTCATCTCATCTATTTCTGAACCTGTGCTGACCTCAAATATTTTCCTGTCATGGACTCATTTAGAAACACATCAGAGTCCAGATCTAGATCTGACAGATGTGGGGGCTGCATACAGAAATACAGCGGCTGTTATTTACACTGAAATACAGGGAAGGTGATGAAAATGAAGACCAAACAGATTTAAGACAGGGTCAAAGTTCATTGCCAGAGCACCCTGCCCAATAGGGATCATCATAGTGAACTGAAACCATTACTCATTTTGCTTGAGGACCTCCACTTTGAGAACTACTGGTCTGGAACCATGGTGGTCAGATAATAAGCCACTGTTTCCCCTTCCCCTTCCTCTGTCTCCCCTCTTTCCTCTCCTCCTTTCAACCTCCTTTTCTCTATAAGACTCTTCTCCTCTTTCTCACCCTCCAATCCATCATGGTTTTGCTCTTTGGCCTTTTAGCTGTCAGACAGGAAATAATAGTCACAGTAGGTAAGTGGACTATACTTGTATTCCTTACTAAAATACCCATAAAAAAAATCTATCCAAGTATGCTAATTACAATACCCATTAGCAATGACAGGAATAAATACACAGTAAGAAAAACAGTCAAGCAAGACAGGTTATTATGTCCACTGAGGCATCAAAGTAAAAACAATCAATAAGTAAATCAATGTGGCTAGAGATTTATACATCCTGGGATCCCTGGAGGTCAATACATATCGCACTTCCTTTAGGATATTTGTTGTGATGAATCCAAAACATCCTGTCACTGATAGCGCTAACTGTTCCTCCAAAGGACTGGACAAATACAACATGCCCGAGCGGGAAGTGTTTATGGAGACTGTCAAAGCTTTATTGCAAAGAAGAGTAAATCAGTCAGTTAAACAGCACACAAACCCACAAACACCCACACAAAAGCAAACTGAAGTGAAATTACTGTGTTACACACCAAATCAAAGAAATACTTCACCCCCTAATGACCATTTGTGTTTCATTTTCTCACGTTACACTGAATTATGTCTGTCTTACATGCCTCCACTGAAAAAGAATCCAGAAGAAAATTCTCAGTGAATTGAAGACTCGGGGTCGCGTTTAACAACAGAAAAACTATATCAAAGCATCTGATAAACTCTCAAACGACTTGAGCAGTATATTAAGCCAGTTAAAGTCATATTCAAAGTGATTGATAAAATAGGAATGGAGAAAATGAACATTTCTGCTTTAACATTCAGACATTCCGAGATTTCTTTTACTTGTGAAATACTGGAGCATTTTACCTTTTTCCGTGCACCAAAACCTATTAAAATGAAACAGCTGGAGAAGAGAACATTGCTCCTGCTCACAGCTCATAGATGCTGAATGTGTAACAAGGGAACATGACTGGGTACTGCTTGGTTATAGAGGATCACAAGACTAAAAGGTTACAGGGTTTAGTAGTTATATTGGGATGGTTTATAATCTCAGTGTACATCAATGTATGTTATAGATTTATACAAAAATGTAACACAGCTTTTGGCAAAATATCACAGCACTCGTTATAATGGTCACTGGATGGAGCTTCACTACAGCCTGCCCACCTTTTGATTTACTACCACATGAATGGCTGAAGACAGTAAGAGTAATACTGAATTTCCATATGTCTCCAGCAGGTCTTCTTCATCTGAACCTCATGGTCCCAACCCCCACCCACGCCTCTAGTCCACTCACTGGGTGATAAATAGCGACTAAATTATGGCATTGATCCCTCCAGAGGAAATAGCCATTGAATTAAACTGTAAGGTTACTAACAATGATGGTGACTTTCACTCTTCACCGGATTCCTGGGAGCTGATCAATGCTCATGAAAGTGGCTCAGTGTGGCTTAATATGGAGCTCAACTTTTCATGACCACAGAAACAGAATATAGTAACAGACACACCCATAAGCAGTGCAGGCAGCAGGACTGTATGAAACAAGATACGCCTGTTTATTTGTTGACCTTTCAATGAACTGCAGTCGTTCTACCACCCATGGCGCAGTGTCCCTATGCGTAGGCTGAATTGCCAGACGTAATTACCCAAGTCATATGGAAATCCTCTGAAACACAAGAGAATTGCCGTAGTCAAGCAGGGTAGGCAGACTCAATCTGATGAAGCCCTGTAATTTACATAAATGGGGATAAGAGACATGAAAAAATCAAATGAAATGTAAAAAGCCTTGTGTTTATTGTCTGAATTGTGTGTGTGAATGTGTGTGTGTGAGTGTGAGAGATGGAGTAGGAGGCAGTGATTACAGGAAGTCCAACCTACACGAGAGATAGAGATTGAGATGGATGGATGAATAAGTGATCAAAGAAAGACAGTGGGGTGGATGAATTAAGAGATGCACAAATAGGATGGACAGTTGTGTTTCACTTGCATTCTTTGAAACACTGAGAAATGTAACATGGTCAAACAGCAATTTCAGCCATTAACAATCTCCCATTGACATTTAATGCCTTGCAGTACTTCATTGTTGGCATATTACGCTTTGATCATTTTGATATGTCGTCTTGTTTCATTTATGTTGTCGGCATGATTTTCAATACGCAAACTGTTATAATTAGTTTTCACAAATTCGCAAAGCTGTTCAGCTCGTGCAAGCTTAAAGGAACAGTGCGTATGATTAAGGGGGAATTAGTGGCATCTAGTGGTGAGGATTGCTCACTGCCATCAGCTGAATTTTTTTTTTCAGTGTTTAGGTTCAGGGTTTTTTTTAGCGGGAGCTGTATGACCTGCAGCGGTCTCCTCCTCTCCAAAACCAATGGACCTGGTGATAAAAATGGGTAAAAAGACTGAATAAAGCAGTTTCATGTTACAAATTAGTGTTCCTCCAACACTGTTTGGCACATCACAGTCAGGCCACTTGCCTTTTACATGTAACATGCTCATCTTTTTTCTATAACTTTACATCTAGATGTTAAGGATTTTTTTAACATGAGCTAAATTGTCCTCAGAGGTTCCTTCCTCTCCAAAACAAAGGGCCTGCTAACTAAGGTGGCCAACATGACACACAAATGGTTCAATCTAGAGCCAGTGTTTGGTTTGTTTGTTCTGGGCTACTGTAGAAACATAGCAGTGCAACATGGCAGTCTCTGTGGAGGAACTCCAACTCCCTGTGTATAAACGGCTCATTCTAAGGTAATGAAAACACAATGATTCTTATCTTCATTTGATTATCCACTAAAGGAAGCATAGTTATTTTTTTTGACACTTTGTGTTCTGTTTTGTGGTTGCTTGATTTGTAACATGGACTCACTTTTTTTTCTGTCATTAAAAATTGAACAACAGCTTAGCTATAGTAGCTTTTTTCTGTTAGTTTCTTTGTCTTCACTCTCAATTTGGTGTGAAATATTGAAGCAGTTGTTTTAGATTTACTGTTAAGACATTATCAGTTTATTTAGGAGCCTGCATAAAGCGATTTGTCTGCCATTTAATTTAAACTGTTAAAAGATATTAAACAACATACATCACATGTGCTGCGACACAATCACTGATGCACCATAACAGAAAATGACACCTGTAAATATTTAAACTCTTTGAGGATTTCAGTCTTGTGTTACTTAGGTTCAATCAGTTTCAAGCACTGTGATTTTTCTTTTTCATTACTTCCAAATGTATTAAATCATGGGAAACTAGAATGCAACATGAGTGTTATTTAGACTATATCACTGTGACTGTCACCTTTAATCATTTTTGATTTTTGTTACAGCCCTGACTTTCATGTTTGTTAATGTGCGTGCATGTGTACACGCATGCGTCAGAGCAGTCCTCTGTGCCGTCGCCTTTAGTGACCTTCACTGCTGGTCCCCTTGGTAACACTGACTCATTTCCTGGTTAGTGTGATTGGATGATGTGAGCCCACCAATGCTCCCTTTGGGATGTTCATAATGAACTCTGTCTGGCACTCTGTTCATATTGGAGTGAGGACACAGTGGGACTATAATAATGATTAAGGAAATGGCTCATATTATATTAATAAATAAACAAGACAACACATTATGATATAAATAATTTATTGATACATTGGTAATACAGTAGATATGCACATGAAATATGAGCAATAAATTTTAAAATAAATCAATTACTTATTAAAATTTAATTCACTATTATGAAGTGCTGTTTCTTCAGGCTTATTTTTTCAGTTTTATTGCCCTTGAGCGGTTCTAATTTTGTGGTGTCACTTTCATTTCAAAATGGCACTTTTCTTGACAGAGTTGTTGTGACCAATTTCCACCTCCTCACCTTTCTACCAATCAAATGCTGCATGCTGACATTTCAAAATAATGGGTTCACCTTTAATAATAAAAATTACACACACACTCTTCACAACACAAAGTCCTCATCAGATGCACATGTTTATTCTGTGCTCTCTGAACTTGCAGATCTTTCCCACATTTCCCCCCTCCTGAAATAATATTATTGAGGTCTGGTTTTAATGCAAACTCCTTTTTGTTATTCTGTGTGTGTGGGAAAAGATGGCATGTGCAGATTCATACCCACTCTACCTTTCTATCCCCTATGGATTGCCCTAGCTCACTTCAAACAACTGCATTTGCTGCAGGCTGTGTGGTTTGACTAATTGGTCTCTAAATAATTAAAGAGTTTCATTCTAAAATGACATATCCACCATTTGTACAAAAGTGACGCCTACTTTTACAACAAGATTAATAGCACCATTTAAAACATGCAATGGCACTTTGAAAGTCCTTGACTGACAGCATTACAATACTTTCACAGACTAGATCCACATACACAGCCCATGATATAAAAGTTAAACTGATGAGGTATTGTTTGGGGAGAGTCTGTGATAGCAGATGTTTGGAGACAAAAAGAGAGCGCTCCAGTGAGAAATAGGTCAAGATCAAGCTGCCAGTTTCCGGACAAATCATGTCCCACACTTCTTTTTGTTTGTTTTTACTGGAAAGAGTGCAGCAAGGATCAAGGCGCAAATATCTATTCTTTTTACCATGAAGGACGATATCCTGGCTCGCCTCCAATACTCTGTGCCAGGGGAGGGGGGCAGTGGATTGGCTGACCTCATGACTTGGCTAACTCTCTCTTTCTTTTTCATTCACGCACAAACATGTTCTTGCAAACTCAGCCAGCAGCGGTGCTCCTGTAAATCACATGTGCAGGGCTAATTAGCCTTCTAATGGGAAGGTCACTGTAAAAGGCATTCCTACATGCATTAGCAAACATGGCTGCGGTGTTCTGAGTGAAACATGCAAGGTAAAAGACAGATGAAGAGACTGAGATGCAGCATTTCAAAAATTCGTGTTCAGTTTCTGATTCACTGTTGCTCACTAAAATGTAGGAAGATGTCATAAAAACATTAAGAACTACAAATAAAAATGTACTTTTGTCAACAAAACAAGCAAAAAAAATTACACATTTCTTCAACCCATTTCAAGCTATGCTAGTATTAGCCATATACTGTAACAGTTATTGATGTTGCTATCATGGTGTCACCCACTGGTTTGTGGATTCCCATTTTGTAGCCTTGAGTTTACCATTTCAGCTGTCACTATCACACTAGAAGTGACTATATTTGGGCAAAAGGCTCATGCTGTGGAGGAGTGAGGGCTGGATCTGACTGAGAGGCAGAGGACACAATAGGCAGACAACATGTCACTCAGTGTGACCTGCCCTTAATTATGTGTTACTTAAAGCCTTAATAAAATGTAAATGGGCGATTTACATAAAAATTCACTCCTTGTGCAGTTGTCATGAAGGTGGAAAGTAGCTGTAGAGACCAAAACTGTTTTTTGTGCCAGGCTGTAAACATGTTTACTTCTGCTGTAAAGTTGGGCATTTCAACATGGGGGTCTATGGGGATTAACTGGTTTCTGGAGTCAACCTCGAGCAACCATTCAAAGCACTGCAGTTTTTGGCACTTCTGTATTGGCTTCATTTTAGCCCTGGAGGCTGCAGCTTGTTGTTAACATAACCAGACTCCATGTGGTACGAGTAATATGACCATTTTCTAGCCCAAACAGCTGCAACAGAGCTAAGAGGCAAGGCAGGGAAATGCCAAGTATAAGCCCACACAGTACTGACATGAAGTCTAATCAGCCAAAAATACTGTGATTAAAATCACCTGGTCACACTTACTATGGGTGTGCATGACCTTTAAACCTGCATTTATAGACTGGTGCAGGGATGAGTTAGCACTTTTTCACTCTGGTTCCCTCCTCTCAAAGTCAATGGGTTTTTGGTTAGATGCCTGACATTAGATCTGTGGTTAACACAAGCTCAAGAGACTTCTACCGTTTGGTCTACAACATAAAATATATCAGTAAATATCCCACTTTTGCTTTTAGGTGTATGAACAAGGCAGTTGCTAACAAGTGGCTAAATGAGACTACAGAATGTCATCACGCTGAACACAGCTTTGCAACCTTGCTTTGGTGGTGATGTTGAGTCATGCAACTGTAGTGTAGTTTGTTTATAGCCCTAGCTTTTTTTGCTACTGATTGCATTTACACTTAAAAAATAGTAAAAGTGGTTTTCATTTTGGAAGATTATCTTGCTGGACAAAACATGTAAGTATCATAAACCAAACAGAGGTTATTTTGGCAATAATCCATTGGAGAAATTCCATAGGTTTTTTGCAGAGGAAACCAAGGACCAAGGCAAGACAAAAAAAAGCCAATGGTCTGCAAGAAAGAAAGAAAGAAAAAGTTATCCCTGCAGAACTCTGTTGCTTTAAAACACATTTAAAACACACACACACACACACACACACACACACACACACACACACACACACACACACACACACACTCACGTTTGTGCGTGACGACAAACATATTGGCAAACACTAGTTAGCATTCATTTGAAGTCATGTCTCCACCAACTCCTGAGGGAAATATCTGGCTTTTTAGCTGCTATATTCCACTCTATTCATCAGCTAACTCTTAACCTGTCTACTTTTTGTTGCTGGAGGTATTACATTGTTAGAATTGGTTTATCAAAGCTTTTGTGCTGAAACCAGCTGCCTGCTGTGACTGGAGGGGGAGAATCATGAGATCAAACTCAAACAGTAAAGTTAGAGACTAGGGATGTAACGATATGGAAAATGTGATATCTTGATTATAGTGACCAAAATATCATGGTAAACAATAATATATATATATAGATATATATATAGATATTTTTAAGCGCTGTAAATGTAAAAAAAAAAATAAAAAATAGATACATTGGAATAACTTCACTAAATCTTGTAACTTCCTTATCATACTAAAATTTTAACAGCCAAAATCTTATATTAAAATTAACTTTCACATTAAAAGGGCAAGGAATTTGGCACAGCAACAGAAACATTTATTTTAAATGAACAAAATATGTAAACAAATTACAGGAACAAAGCTTATTTGTCTGGTGCATTTTAACAGTCAGCAAAATATGTAAACAATTGATATATTATTTATTTATTAGCACAAGAGGAAAAATATATATAAAACAAAACAATGCAAGAGTAGAACAAAAACATACAATATATAGAATAGATATCACAAATGTGCAGGAGAAACCAAAAAAACCCGAAGGGCAATGGTCATCATTACACAGAATAATTCACACATTAGAAGTGTGCATGTGAGTGAGAGGATTACCTGTATGAGAAAAGGAGTGCATGTTTTCGTGTGTGTGTGTGTGTGTGTGTGTGTGTGTGTGTGTGTGTGTGTGTGTGTGCGTGTGTGTGTGTGTTAGGTCAAGACTGTGAGCAGTGAATTTAATTAACCTTATTAAAACCGAGAGCCCCCATTAAGGCTCTCAGTCAAAGGTTAACACAACAGCGTTTTATGTTGTTTCCTTGAGCTTATGTCAAGAAAGCATAACTGGCCGTCTATATCGATCCTAGCTCGCCATACAATAACCATAATCACAGTGATTCAATCATAGTTGATCTCTATTAGCGTTACGTTACGTTGGTTTATATTCTGTCAGCTCCGTTTCGTTTTGAAACACTTAGCAACATAGCTGCTAATACGGCTATTAGCTACTCAGCTAGTAGTAGCTCCTAAGTGTCTTAAACAAAAACGGAAAACCTAGTTGCCGTTTAGGAGGACAGATGCGGCTCAAATGTCCCGTATACGTCGAGAGTTACACATTATGACAATGTTAGTAAAACCGAAGTCCCTCACACAATAACTGACGTTTGCATGGCACAACTTGCATTGGCTGTAAAGCTGTAGATGATGGTTACGGAGATGAGCCAGCAGATCTGTAGTGTTGCTACCCTTCGCAGCAACTTTCTGTCTGCATGTTCTGCACACCACCTTCCGCCATGTTTTCATTCTTTGTGTTTACACATGCTACGCATTCACGCAGCGCCTGCATCGTGAGACTTGCGTGAGGCTGTTATTACCTATCCAGATAATCCACCGCAATAATGCAATTAATTTAAACATAAACGGTAATTCTTACCATGTAAAAATGAACCGAGATTTACCGTAATATCAGTAATCATTACATCCCTATTAGAGACCATAAAAACAAGATATTAAAATCGTGTGTAGCTGATGGAGCTGCAGTGTCAGGTGATAATTCTCTACAGACTATTTTCAAATCACACATTCATTCAGAATTTGAAAATACTGACTAGAGCAGCTTTAACGATAATGTGAAAAATAGACTGTCACCTGTAATACTGTAAGATGCAACACTCCCAACTCATCAAATAGGGCAGCTTGGTTAGTGGCCCTACACTTCACACTATGATGCTCTAGGTTCCCCTTGAGTGTCAGTTTTGGACGGGTCAATTTCCACTCATTGCATGCCACAATATCTTTCAGAATGAACCTCAGTCATCACAGGAAACGTAGGTTTACCATCTAAACTACTCTAGGTTTAGGTAACAAAACAACTTACTTATGTTAAGAAAAACAGATCATGGGTTAAAATAGCTATGTTTGTTAGTCAGCAGCTCTAGTGAGAAGTCTTTTTTTGTGCATGCTGACATGTGGGAAGAAAAGCAAGTTTCCTCACACAGATTGGACTGAGATGTGGGAAAGCAGAAAAGGAAAGCTGAGTAACAGAACAGTGGAGTGAGAAAAGAATTGGGAAACAGGAGGGAGATAGATCTGTGTGTGTGTGTGTGTGTGTGTGTGTGTGTGTGTGTGTGTGTGCGCGCGCGCGCATCGTGCATTCATGCATGTGTGTGGTTTTCACCAAGGCTGTGTAATGGAGTTACGATGTTTTTTTTTTAAAGGTGGCCATATGGGTTCAGACCACAGAGCGAAGTGTCCAGCAGCTGGTTGTCTGTAACCACAGACGGTGTTCAGATCAAATGATTTTCACTGGTTATGTAGCTTCCTTTCCTGATGCAACCTGCGGAGCATCTGGTTCAAGCAGTAATACGGACATACACATAGCCATCTGTCTAATTCAGACAGCTTTCTGGGATATCCAGTTCCACAAAAGAAAATATTGCCACTGGCATGAACTCTTCCATAACTGTACTTAACTGAAAACAGCAATTTTACATGAAGCTAATGGGTCTAAAAGATACAGCAGACAAGATTTTTATATAAAGTATAACCATGTTTTCTGCCTAAATCAGGAAGCAGGGTTAAATTTAGAAAAGCATCATTTCCAACTAAATCAATTCACTGCTCAAATTAAATTGTGGTGTTTGAACATTGCATGGAAATTTATGTATGTATGTATGTGTGTATGAGCTGACTTTGTCATTGGGAGGTGGAGAGGATGGTGGGAGTGTGATACCTAGACGAGATGGCTGCCAAGCTGCAGACCACTGTTGGAGACCAACAAACAACAAAACGGCTGTTTTTAGTTACCTGCTGCTGTGTTTCCAATGGCGTTTTTGTCATCAAATGCATTTGTTTTTTATCAAGACATTGTTGTGTTTCTAGTGGGGATGTGCTCCCACAACTGGTTACTTTAAGCCCAAACATGAGTTTCTCCTAACCATAACCAATTGTTGTATTTGTTCCTTAACCTAACCACACCTTAACAATAGTGTTGTTGAAACATAAAGAAACATAAGGTTTCAATGTATCCACTACATAATAATGTACAAATGGAATGTATCTGTGGTTTGTAGAAACAAACAGTGCCAACATTTACAGTATTCAGGTGATTGGGTTTTTAATGTTATATTAGCTTGGCTGTTAGTAATCAACCATTTAAATAATACCATAATATTAGCAATGGATCAAATGACTCTTTATACTGTGAGGGTGTCATTTGGGCATGTCAGTATTGGGTTGTGGCATCATCAACAGCCCCTCCCATGGCAGAAGGCTGCCTCGGTCGTTTTAAACTAAAAGGGTTCCGCTAATATGACTACCCTACGAGACGGAAAATTGGGCACCTTGGATCAGCTCGCCAATCCGACTCTGTGAGTCTAAACGCTCGTGTCTTGCTGGCAAATGGCCCAACATTCGTGGGAAATCTGGCAGTGTAAAGGGGCTAGTGACTTACCACCAGCAATGGCAAGTCCTGGGAGGACTCCCTTCACAGTGCTCTTGGAGAAAGCAGCATGGATTACTTCCAACCTTATTTCGATGCAGTGCCTTTCACAGGTCTTTCTTTTTTCCCTACTATTTTTCTCAGCATTGCTGGAGGTGGTCTTGTGGTCGACTAAGTGGGCCAGCCCATCTGGCATTTGCCAGAATTGCCGAATGGCCAGTCACAGCCTGATCACACCTACGGCCATAAGGGTCACTTTGGGATGCTCCTGAACTTTGCTCCAACAAGCTTTATTAATTCAGTAGTTTATGTAATTGATCATTCAATAACACTTACAGTTACGGTTGTATTTCGTTTCGGCCAATTCTGAGAGGAAGCGCTACCTTCGAGCCTACACTCGGAACAAAAAACTTCAATGCACAAATCCCTGCGAGCAGCTTTAAAAAGAATGTGCAAGTAAATATATATATTTTAGGGATGTAAATATTTTTAGGGATGTTGTCTGTGTCAGTCTGTTTTCAAACAGCATCATTATTTTTCTCAGCAATGTCTGAATCATGACGAATGAAGAAATGAAGCTGAACAACTATTTTCGAACTTCCCCAAAGCATTCAATGCACATTAAATCAGCATAACATCAGAGTGGCCTCTATGGCTGCTCACTGAAACTGAGAAAAGCTACAGAACTACATTTCTATGTCTTGTATTTGTCAGTGCAAGTTACCTTACACAGAGACACAAGAAATATCAGACAGAATTATTCATATGGAGGATTCTTCATACCCGCAAGATTGTCTTTCAAAAACTTCAAGTTCCTCCTTTCACAGTGAAGTCAGAGGCTGCCGTGTTGTACCAGTGGTTTCTGGCACATACAGTACTGTATCAGTCATCGTCAGACAACTGCGACTTGTAGCCAGCAGGGAAAACATCACATGAGCTCAAAGCAAAACAAACTTGCACACACCCATGCAAACAAAGAGTCCCACAACAAGCCACTGTGTATAACGCACAATATCTCATGTCCCAAGGGATGTAGACTTCATTGTAATTCCCCTGATGAGGCAGGAGGCCTATAACTTAGCCTTGTTTAGCTGAGCCCCCCTCCAGCCCCCACCTCTTGTCTGCTTGTGGTTGAGGTCTCTCTTCATTACATCCTAGGGCTCATTTTTGACATTCTTAACTTGCCTTCTCATCTTGTACTTCTTGTTGTTTTGATGGACTCATTTTCAAACCACAAACCTCACATGCACGTGGGGATGTCGCTCTGAAACAACATGACATTTTTTTATTGTAGCATCCCTCCTGTTGCCTCTGTCGCAAACTGCCATACCTGCCACACCTGTCGCATGAGCCTCTGGGCTTAAAAACACATACTATTTTTAGGTGATTACTGCCTCAGTGCACTAGATCATACACAGAGGGAGAAAACAAAGTAGGAGAGTTGCAGAGATTATGCACAACAAAGGTCATGAACCAGACAGTGTGATACGCCTCTTATAGCCCGCTGTGCCCCCAGGGAACCTAAGAAACACAATTTCCCATGAATTGTCTCCGGTTGCTTCAGTGGTTGCAACATGCAGAACACGACCCTCGGTTCCTAATATTTCCGGCCATGTCTAGCTGCTTAACATTTAAACAGCATCTATTCTCATTAAGTGAGATGTACTTGTGGTGTGCATCATCCAGGAAGAGGCTTAATCCACACCTACACAGCTGCATGACAGGAATGGATGAGGACTAGACAGACGCCCGACTGGCACGATAAATAGCCCTATAAATCTACTGAGCTGCCTACTGTCTGTGTGTGTGTGTGTGTGTGTGTGTGTGTGTGTGTGTGTGTGTGTGTGTGTGTGTGTGTGTGTGTGTGTGTGTGTGTGTGTGCATCACCCCTGGGGTGTAAGTTAGTGGTCAAAACAAAGTTGGTTGCCAACTTACTATCTGTCTGCATTCCTGAGCCCGATGAAATAACAAGACAACACAATACAAATGCAAACACATTCCATGCAACAGAGAATAACTGGGACGGCAGAGATGTTCTTATAGCCTCATTTAATTTTTACCCAGCATGCATTCTTATGTCTCTGTTGATACATTCCTTGTTTTTACTTGTTGTCTCTAAGCTACTTCTGATCCTTACTATTTCTGCAACCTTGATACAAGGAAATCATTGTTCTACTTCTTTTTTTTTTGTTTAGGGGGCATATGATTTTAAGAGTCTCATTCTACCATATAATAATATTCTAATAAATTGGATGGTGAGGTTGCATTCCTGCAGAGGTTCATGATGTTACTGCTGAATACATTTCAGCCAAAAAGTGTTATTCTTAAGCCAAAAAAGCCAGTGGCAAAAAGCACTTTCATTACTTCAGTATTTAGTAGTCTCATACTTCACTTCTATACTTTTTTCTTGTTTCTGATAAACCTCTGCTCCAAAACTCCATCTTAGTCTTCTCCATAATGAAGGCTTGACTTCAGTAGGCTATTAGTCTGGTTAATAATAACTGTGAGAGTCTTAATGAGTTCTATCCATCCATCTATTTTCAAACACTTATCTGCAGCCAGGTTGCAAGGGCAGCAAACTGACCACTTTCCAGCTCCTCCTGGGGGATTTTGAGGTGTTCTCAGGCCAGATGAGATTCCTCCACTGCATTTTGGGTCTACCCTGGGGCCTCCTACCACTTAGACATGCCCGGAAAACTTCTAGCTGGAGGTGCCCAGGAGGCATCCCGATCAGATCCCTGAACCACCTCAACTGGCCCCTTTTGATGAGAAGGAGCTGCGGCTCTACTCCAAGCTCCCTCTGGATGTCTGTGCTTATGATCTCATTCCTTCGGTCACTAACCAAAGCTCATGACCATAGGTGAGGTTTGGGAAGTAGATGGACTGGTAACTCAAAAGTTTTGCCCTCCGGCTCAGCTCCCTCCTTACCGCAACTGTACAGCACCCAAGATACTTGAACTCCTTCACTTGGGGCAGTAACTAACCCCCAACCCAGAGGGAGCAATCCATTGTTTTCCAGCAGAGAACCATGGCCTCGCACTTGGAGGTACTGGCTCTCATCCCAACTGCTACACATTTGGCTGCAATCTGCCCCAGTGCATGCTGGAGGTCACAGTTTGATGACGGCATCATCTGCAAAGCGCAGAGACATAACGCTTGGGTCCCGAAACTAGACACTGTCCTCCCCCGACTGCACTTTGAGATCCTGTCCATGAATGTCAAAAACAGAGTATGTTTGATTTTATGCCACATATGCGGACACATTTCTCACTTTGTTTATACAAGGACCGGACTTAATTACTTGTCATAATTAAATGTGTGTGACATTTTTGTGCCACAACTAGAGATACCAGTAACAAGGTTTGGTGTTGCTACAGCCAGCTATCAAGGCACAGTAGGGTGATATTTTCAACATTGAAGATAAAGCTCTGCCTTCAGTCTTTGTGCTAAACTTAGCTAGTGTTCCATACACAAAGCTTTGGGGGAGTTTTTAAAAACCTGTTATCCAGCAGCAGGATACATCTTCAAATACTTGAATCTCACATGCGTCTACTTTCAGCCTGGAATTATAATATGTCTGCTTGGGGTTAAACCAAAGTTTAAAGGATCTGTAAGCAACATTCGGAGCATTAACATAGCAGCACCGTTAGCTGCTAGCTGCAGGCTTAGCCACTACCATGTTGAGAACTGTATGCAGACAGCGTGAGTCAGACACTGAATCATAGATGTACAGCTCATTAAAATCTACAGATTGCACCTCTTCTTTGCTGGAACGGAGTGGTAGCTATTTGTCTGCTGGATCACACTCCATACGTACAGTAGCTCACTAACTTGTTTTCATCTAACTCTTGACAAAAGAAGAAAGAGAGAAAGGCTATCTCGCAAAATGTTGCCTTGATTAGTATAGGAGCTAAGGTCAATAGCTACAGCCACCTCAGTCAGTATGTGCCCATAAACCAAAAAAGTCATAGAAAATGTAACAGCGTCTGGATTTGGTCCACAATCGGTGTAATATCCAGTAATCTAAGGGACCTATAAATATTAAAATTCCATATTGAAGTGTTTCAAATACACAGCTACATTCTCTTTCATAGCTGAACTTTACGTCTTGCTTCCGTCTGTGTCATACATTTTTGGACAGATGTATTAGTGTTAATGTTTCAGCTGGACTTCCTCAGGCATTTAATGTACATATCTTATGGATGGTATTCCCCTATGGTTGTCCTCCAGCTCTGTTGGCAACATGACTTGTCGATCTCAAGGATGTGATTTGGATAGGTCACAGTGTGAGGACAATGCCGCCATTCAACCACCCAGCAGCCAGCGGGCCAGACAGACATCCAGCAGGTCAAACAGCCAGTCAGCCAAAATGTCTGCAAGGGCCTGATTCAGATAATACAAAGTATTTTTGCCCTCTATGAAATGAAATGTGCAAATTTGAGATATTTAGAGTGGACATGTAATGATGCCTTTGCTTGTACATGAATTGCTTCAGCTATTGCAATCCAGTCTCTGGTATTTCCCAACAGAACTGTATTGTGATAACTAACCGTAACAAAACCCATGATATCTCTGTCTCTAGTTGTGACGCAAAATGTAATGCACATGTGAATATGTCAGTGAATATGTCAGTCATGCCATAGATATTATTTGCCAGACTAAAAGTGAAACACACTGAAGTCATGCCTTCAGAACAGAGAGGGGTAAGAGGAACTCCTAGAGCACAGATTCATCAGCAACTACAAGAAGTGTAAGTGAACAGATGTTGAAGCCAGAAGCACCTTGCAATGGCTTTTGCTGGAAAAACAAATTACAATTGTTGGCATTAAATAATCCTGGGTTTGTACAATCATCATCAAGAGGAGTGGCATTGGTTAGGGTTAGGGTAAGAATGTCAGGGTAAGCCAATCAGAGGTGCAGTAAGACAGAGTGAGACGGGCCATTCCTTTGCCGTCCTAGGATTTGCAAATTCGCTCCCTGGTTGGCCTGTCTCCTTGATTCCTTAAAAACCTATGAGAGAATTTCCAAAAAGCTGTTTAGAGTTGTAGTCTGACACATCTCCACCTTTTCAAATTGTCATAGCAACCATATGCTCATATTGCAGTTTTTTTCTGTTGGTGATGTTTTTTTTTTTTTTTTTTTTTTAAATATTTTTTCTTTTTAGAGTTTTTCATTTTTTCCCCAAACAAAGTGGCAACGTGACACCCATCACTTCCTGTACACCAGACAGTGGGTATTTTAAACTATAAAGTAACACTTCAGACCAAATCTATTTTAAATATATAACATTAAAGCTGAGATAGGAAGTTTAATTTTGCATCAAGAGGCAAAAATCCCATGAATAACCTGAGCAAATTGTAATTTAAGTGGTCTGAGAAAACACAAGACTTCTGCATTTCCTCGCTCTGTTTTCAGTATTTACAAAATCTTGACGTTGGCCAATCACAGGTGGTTTCAGTGGGGAGACATTCCTATTGGATCTTCTAAAAATGCAGATGCATGTGCACATCTCTTCACATGGTGAAAGCCTAATTTAATGGTGGGGAGTCCTACAGAGAAAGTTGCTATTCCAGCATTATCAAACAGAGAGTCTGACAATAACTAAATTAAACGTATCAATATTGGCAAAGCGTTTCAAAGATGGAGAGAAAATGTTCTGTTTACCACAGCCAAAGGCGCAAATCTGAGGCGAATTGAAGTATACGTTTATGTAGCTAATATTAGTTAATGTTAGAGCCTCAAATCACAGTGTTATCTCCACCTCACTCCTGCTAGGCTACCTCATCAGGAGGGGAGCAGGCAGTAGCCTCGAGACAGACCTCAAGCCAGCCTGTCTCCCTCTTTTATTTTATTTTCAGCGTTTAATCAAGGCAGAGGCGGGCGGTGGAGGGTCCGAGACTTCCAGCGAGGAGAGAGGTAGAAACAAACAGCCAATGTGTGTGTCTGTGTGTTATGTTCAGGTGTTGTCACATAAATAACAGTGCCCAAGCAATAAACAGGACAGACAATAGGATTTTATTTATTTTTACACTACATTTTCACTGAACGCTGACCAAATCCAACCCCAGCCTGAATACAATTTATAGCTACATTTTTGACCAAACCCGGCCCGACCCCTCGGGACCCGTCGGGACCCGTTGGGCTCGGATCGCCACACTCTTGTGTGTATGTGTCCCCTATTGGGGCCTATCTGAATTTCTGTCTTTGAGAGATATTATTTTGTAATATAACTGAATTTTCTATCCATGCATATACACTTTAAATATATTAAAATGATAAGGCATCTTTGAGTAAACTGCGAGTATCATTTAAATAGGCTATCTCGTGGCCAGGCTGAGTGTCCTCTTTTTTGGAAATCAAAATATAGTCGCCCTAGGTTAGACCCAGCACTGGCCACCAGCCTGTTTTGACCACTAAATCTGAGATGCTACAGCTCAGAGGTCTGCCCCCCCCCAAACTTGATTTTAAACTCAATTTTAATTGTCATTGTAACTAATCTTTTCTTCTTTGCTGTCAATCATTTAGTAATTAATTTTAGCTTTTATATCTCCCCCCTTTACTTTCCTATTGTAAATCTCTATCCTTTATTTTATTTTGTGTCTCACTGCTCTGTAGAGCACTTTGAATTGCCCTGGTGTATAAAATGTGCTATACAAATAAAACCGCCTTGCCTTGAAAGGTGACTGCAAAGAGTCTGTAGTTTTGTTTCACTCTCAAAGAGTATCAACACCGCAGAGACTTCTCAAACCGCTCCTGCAGCATAATCTTCACTCTCTTTTTCCATGAATGAATAAATAAATAAATACATGCATCAACACACTTGCAGAAGGAAGACGGACATTTGTTTTTGTGAGAATCTCAGTATTATGACAGGTCTTGGTTATTTCTAACTATCTCTCACTGAAGACCGAACTCTGAGTTGGACTGTTAAAAACTCACTGGCTGTTTAAAATTGAAATGGGGCTAATGTCAAACTCTCTGCAAGCAAAAACCTCAACTCCAAGTAACACCCACACTTAGCTGGTTATCAACCCCGTCAGCCTGTTAGAAAGACACACAGGCAGACTGCAGATAGACAAGCAGCCACCTACTCAGCCCACTCAGCCAGTCAAGAGTGCATCAAGACTGAAGCCATTGCCCTGGGCTGAGATGAGACGGAGGCTGGAATGCATGTAGAGGCGAGAGTCGGGCCAGACTGCGCTCGCTCTGCACAAGAATCCTTTATTCTGAGACAGACATGAGAGAAAGGCACAGTTGCTGGTAGACCAATGGAGGGAGGGGGTGACAAGAGCCTGATAACCAACTGGCTTGAGAAAATGAGTTGCAGACATCAAAAACAGCGAGGGGCATCTTGGAAGCGGGTTTGGCTAAATATGTTTTTTGCTCAATTAAGAGTCAGGCAATGGAAATTCAAAAATGAGAATACATTCACTTTCATTTCCAGTCTATAAAACATCACTAAAAGAACACTTTTTCCATTATGTTGTAATTTGCACTTCTTAAATTTAACAATTTAAATCAAGCAAATTGAAACTGAACTGCCAACAGGGACCTTAATACTCGGAGCCTCTCACAGTCAGACTCTCTTTCGCTGACTTACAGCCTCTCCCTCTCACTCTTTCATGTGTGTCAGTGTGCAGGCATATCTTCACTTTGAGGATGCTATCACAGGAATCCTTCTGGCCCCAGGCGGGATCTGACGGAAAACGAAACGAAGACAGAACAGACTCGCCTCGACAGCACGATGAATGAGCAGGAGTGATAGAGGGAGATGAAGCGAGCCGAGAAGTGTTTCTGCCATAAAAAAAGATGAAAATGGGGGAGAATGAGAGCTGAGATGTAGAGGCCTGAGCTGAAAAGAGTTCTTATCACTGTCAGCATGACAGTGAGAGTGGTCCGACAATTGCATGTAGGGACTGTGATTTTTGTACAAAGAGGTGAAAGCAGCATTATATAATTACTTACCTGTAGCATTAAAATTTCCAACTTTAATCAGCATGAACAAATGAGACCGTGGCACAAATAATTACTGTCATGGCAGGCAGTGTTGTTCATGCTAATGTCTCTTAAAATAGAACCATATTTTCTGAAACCCACTGCTTCTTATAAACAGGATGTTGGTGCTTGGATCTATTTATGTTGAAAGAGCAGTACATCTTCCTGTTTTGTGCCTTCAAGCACTTCTGCTTTGTGCCATGCAGCACTAGATATAATCCTTGATGTAAATGGGTAGAATGGCATTATATGACACTCCTTAATAGTCTGTTTTGTGTTAGGTGTGTCCACTATCCTCTCTGGATTAATGGTGCACTGATGCCAAATATCAGAAGAGACATTAAGTTGTTTGATAGTTAACACATTTTTATTACACAACCACTAACTAGGAGGTCTTTAGAAGTACACACTTATTGGCTTTCTTGCAGAGTTCGATGAAAAGCTTGATACCTCTTTCGTGTTTGGGCTTTAGGAACAGAGCTGGAGGCGACTCGAGCCACATGACTTGTCTTGAGTCAGACTGAAGTCGCAAATTTGAGGACTTGTTTGACAAACACTGATTATAAAAAGAGGTGGGACCATGTCATTGTTTTGCAAGTAACAGGTAAGTTTGGAGTCCCAATTCAAGTCCCTTGTCAAGACAGGCAAGTTCTGCATTAAGACCCAAGTCAAGACTGACAAGTTTTTGTTGATCACCCCATAGTTTTTGTACGTGAACAAAATAGTCTGTGGTAGAAGTTTTTTCCAACTGGCGCTTAATAACAGACGTTAGTTCCACATAATTCTGTCCTGCAACTTGATCAGATACTGCCAAATTGGTTAAAACAAAGTGGATCGTCTTGGGAACTGAGTGTCGACTTGCTGGAAATAGTGTTAATGATAACTGATTTAGGGAAAGAAGGTAAATGAATTGATTTATTTTTAAATAACATACTTTGAAATCTTCTGCCTTGGGGGGAAAATATCAAGTATTTGAATCTCAAGTCCAAGTAAAGTCACAAGTCATTGGCGTTTAAGTCCAAGTTGATTTGCAAATCTGTTCTGTTCTGTCATGTCTGAAGTAATCAAATTTAACTCAAGTCCAGGTCATGTGACTCGAGTCCAAACCTGTGCTGATAAAAGACTTGAGTTTGACTTGGTGTTCATGACTTGACACTTAACGTAGATTTGAGACAGCTGGCTCAAAAGGAATTTTTTTTCTATTGAATTTTTCTAGTTTATATTTTTTCTAGACATTTAGAACATGTTGTCTTGTTTTAAAAGCGTAATTGGGTGATTTCTGCAATACCTGGCAAAATCTGACAAATAATTAAGACGCAGCAACAGCACAGCAGAGATCAACATAAGGCAGTTGTCATGAGGGCTAGTCCAAAAACAATGAAATTTGGATTCAGGATTAAGTGGACGATAATGATAGTAAGAAGAGAACAGTGGTATGCAAGTTGTAGCTAACGTGCTGGCTGGTCAAACGCTAGCAAGGGAGCTTACATTAAGTTTAAACAATGTCAGACTTAGCTTCAAATAGATTATAAAAAAATCATTTTAAATTGATCAGTCAATTAATGTTGAAAGTAAGACTCAACTTTTCATGACCACTGTCATTATCCTCCACTCACACCTCCACACCCTGTGTTAATAGATCACTGGGAAGAGAATCAATTAGAGTAGCTACTACCCACGAGCTAATGTTCAGTGATGGCTAGCTCATTGGTTTTTACATATTTCTGGCATATAATAAGAGAAAAGTAAACAGTTAACACAGGAGACGTGTTTTATTTAATTTCCTGTATCTTTGACAGAGAATTATATCCTTACATATTGTGTGTCGACACCCAGACCCAACTTCTTTAAGAATTGTTGTCTGTACATGTGTGTTTGTGTACAGATTTAATAAATGAGATGAATACTGTAATAAGTGAGTTTTACAGGCGCTGGGAGGTGCAGTTTGCTTTTTAACTCCCAACTGGCTCGATATTTAGGCCTTCTGGTATTGTCTCATCTAATTCTTGGTAAGCATGTGAACAAGTGTATTTCCCCAAACACTGAAGTGTTCCATTAAATTAAAATGAATGATCCTTTTTTATGTATACAAGGAGCTGTAGTGCTAAGGGAACTTGTCTCCTGTCCAAAAGTGTTTTTCTAACCCAGCTGCAATTATTTATCCTGTTAAAGTGTCCTTCATCAAGAGTCCTTGTCCTGAATGTCATCGTAGATCACTGCTGTTTTGTTGACTCCAAATATAAATTATTTATATGCATAATTGGCAAATATCCAGTATGAATATGATTTTTCCCCCTAAAGCAGAATTAGGGTAATGGGACCTGGGTACCCACCTGGTGTGTAAAAGTTTCTCATTTCCTCACACACAGACACACACATGCACTTGTGCGTCTGTCATTCCATTCTCCATTTGGCATCTGCTCGTTTTCTGCCAGTTAGTAGCCCGCCTCGCCATTCCTGCCCCAGCTGCCTGGAAAACATGACGGCATCTCCAGAGCCTCTTCAGGACCAGGGGCTTCACTCCTGCTGTGTGGCCCACTAACGTTGCCTCTTGTTGGACTCAGCTCCAGATGTCCCTGCCCTGATGGAGGCAGAGTTTCTCCAGATGAAGGTGTTGTGTGTTTCTGTAGTTGTGTGTGTGTGCGTGCGTTTGTTTGTTTGTGTTTGCAACCTAACAGCTGTTAGACAGCTAGAAATCATGGGTGGAGAATGTTTGACTAATCTTGTATCCAGATGCTTAGTGTGTGTGTGTGTGTGTGTGTGTGTGTGTGTGTTGTCTGTAATATCAGCTAAATAACCTGCCATAAACACACTTATCACAAAACACTCCCTCACAACAAACATGTATGCATTTACGGAACTACGCCCTTTTTAAATAACTCAAATTAAAGTAATGATGGAAGAACAAAGACAAAAAACAAAAAAAAAGATAAAGTTATTTAAAGAGCTCAGAAGTAACAAGATTATAGACAGTATGTGTCCTTAAGTTGCTGTTCATATTCACTGCATATCAAATCTGACATTTAGCAAGTAAATTGCAAAGTGTTATTAGTAGTTCACTCTTTATTAGCATGACCAATGACCCAGCCCCACTGCAGGCACCCCAGGGGACCCAGAAGTTGCAGGTTCATGTCGTAGTTGTATCTAATCATGTGGTTATGTTTGGTAGATGGGCCCTGTGACAAATTCTACTTTTAAGACCTTTATCATTTGCTTATATTGAGCTCATGTGGTTTATATTTCTACATAAAAGGTTGTATTAAAATACCACAACCTAATTGGCACAACTTGAGGCCAGGTAGTCTGCTGTGCACTGTGATTAATGGGAACTGAAGGCAGCAGAGTTCAAACACTGAGGGCAGTAGGTGCAGCAGAGTCAGGTGTTGATCAAGGCCAAAACCATGTTTTTGCTAAGGAAAACGTAGCAGTTTGTATCCCAGTGACCACAAAACAAACCCTCCCCAATGTGCCATCCTTACACACCCTCCAACTATAAACAAGACCAGGTGATTCCCAAACTAAAAAGACATAACAAGGAAGACAACTTTTGAACATGGTCTTCTTTGTGCAGAGGCTAGTTGCCTGCTACCCTGCAAGCCACAAGCTATCACATCCAGTCTTCCCACTAACAAAAGCAAGTGTATACGATTTGGGGGAATTTAGTGGCATCTAGGAGTGAGGACTGCAGATTGCAACCAGCTGAAACCTCTCCTAGTTAGAATTCATTCAGTGTTCAATGCTTGGGAGGTTTTTCACTTGGACCAGATTTATCCACAGATTTGTATTCCTCTCTTTAAAAATGTTGCCAGTGATTTAACCTGGTAAAACCATTGAATAAAGCAGTTTTACACCACAAATCAGTGTTTTTCCGACAGTGCTCCTGGTGGAGGGCGTGCCAACTACGGTGGCTGATGCAAAAATATGAAATCGAAAATGGCTCTTTCTACAGCTAATAGCGAACATGAAACAGTAAAATAAAGCAGATATCTCAAGTAAGAACAGCATGCAGGAGAGAAACTAAACTCCAAACCACAGAAATTGAGTCAGAAGCTACAAAGTACTGAGAGCTGAACACACAGAGTTTTAAAAACGCCTTTCTCTCTGGTGTTGGGGAAATGACAAAGGTCAGAAGAGTCTCGCAACACACAGGCTTGTTTGAGGGGAGAAGCAGGGCGGTCGGGGGTTGGCTGCAGCTGGCAAGATGTCTCAGCTACCTACTGGAGGGCAGGCAGCCCAGCTTTTGGACCTACTCAGGAGAAGGTCCATCGCTGGTACAGCTCGGCACAGTGTGTCTAAACTGACAACAGAAATGCAGATCGCCGCAGCATGGCTTGACTCAGCGCAGACAAAATTTGCAGTGGAAAAGGCCCACTGAGCCTGTGTTTGGTTTGTCCATTCTGTGCTACCGTAGAAACATTGTGGTGTAACATAGCAGTCTCTGTGGATGAAGACCTGTTCCCAATGTAGTTATATATGGCGTATTCCAAGGTAACAAAAACACAACAGATTCTGATTTTTGGTGATTATACACCAAAGAAAACAAACGTATTACGTTATATTCCAAATCTGCCATAATATGCTCCTAAATCTGCAAACCAATCCAAACACTGGATTTTATATACATATATTTATTTATCTTTATTTTTATTTTTTGTCTGAACACTCAACTGTGATGCCAACAGAATGTTATCACTTTTATGCCAGCATACACTTTGTCCTTTCTCATGTTGGCCATTTGCCTAATGAAAACCCACTAAGGTTGAAACTTTGCTTTTTCACTCCAATTAAGTTTTGGGAGCTTTAATTGAGTGTGCAGATAGCATTATTGGGAAAAATAACTCCAGTGTAATTACTCAAAATTGTAATCATTATAGTATTAGCTACATGGAAAAGTAACCACACAGCTGTAATGTGGCACACAATAATGTGTCACTGCCCAACACTGCACACCAGTACTCCTCTGTGGTCTCCAACACAAACAGTACATCTTCATTGCTTTGTCTCACTGTAGTCACACACACACAGCTGCAGATACACACACCATGTGTCCCTTGTGATGTTTTGCTCATTAACTTTATTACATCCCATAATTTTATGAGCTTTCCTGCCGGTTGTTATGATAATAGGTTTAACATCAGTGTGAAACTCGACTCTGTGCAGGCTGTTTCTGCATACACATCCTGATGCATGCACATAAGAGTGTAACCACATACTCACACATATACAGGTTTTATTGTGCAGATGGGGGAAACTACATATCATAATAAAATACACGGACACAGCAGGTTTGCATTAAATCTCAACTCCTCATCTGGGTTCTCTTTGTAGTCTCAGCTTTGTAGTGCACATCAGTGCACCACGCTACACTTCATCCGCTGCAAAGAGTTGATGTAGGATGTGATAAAAGTTTAGAGACAGTAATATAAAGTCAGGAGAACATGATGACCAGGTAAGTCTGCCTGTGACTGTTGTGCGATTTCCCTGTGGCTTTTGATGTGTGAGCTGAATGTAGAGGGTTTGATAGCCCATCTTTTTCGGCTCCAAATGTTCCCTGCAGGCTGTAGGAAGCTCTGAATATTTTGGTTCACCTGGGATACAGTGATGTAAGGGTGTAATGACTGAAAAGACCTGTGGCAAAGAGAATACATTTTCCACTCACAGTTCCACAACAAAGCTAATCTGTTTATTCATACCATTGTGTAAATATGAAGATGAAAAATTGGCAATATTTCTTACTTTTCTTATCACGAACACAGTAGCTTCACAGATATGAGAGAGGATTTATCTTGAGAATACGTCTCCTGCTATTATGTCCCATCTCTCATGGGTTTGTGGAGGTCAGAGGTTCATAAAACAGGGGATTGTGGGAAGTGAGTAGTCTGTTCGTCTTTAAGATTCAGCCGCTGTGGAGACAAGGTCAAAACTTTCTCTTAGGAAAAAGGGACGGACGGACTGTGGAAGTTTGGCGAAGACACTTCTGGAGCAGCTGGACCAATCGGGAACACAGATACACACAGATACACACAGATACACAACACGTACATGTACAGAATCTGTAATACTTTTACTGATTTTACTGATTTTCTCCAGCCTTTTCACAGATCTTCAAAGTTACAATATGGCCCCCACCGTGAAGCATCTTTTGTTGCAAATATCATTTCATTGTCACAAGTTGTAGTTTTAGTTTTTTTTTTTAATAATTAAAATAAACAGATACGAGCCATAAGACTCATTTACCACATGATGGGCTTCACTGACACCCAGCTGTGTGTGTGTGTGTGTGTGTGTGTGTGTGTGTGTGTGTGTGTGTGTGTATTTCTAAGGTACTCATGCACCTGCATCTGTACATGTTAATTCATGAATTCTTTGCATGTTTGTGAGTCCAGATGGAATTTGTGAGCACAGCCAGGTGTTGTTTGTGGTTCCATGCTGGAGGCCAGCTGGGCTTGTTTAGCAGCTGAGTGGACTCGACATCTCTACACAGGGCCAAACCCACTATAATGTTACACAGGTTCATGCTGTAGAGGTATGAGTGGAGGTCTATATTTTGGTTTAAAACTTACCTAAATGGCTAAATTGCAGTAACGACATGAAACAGTGACAACTGGCTCATCTTAGGAATGACAGAAATGTAACTATTAGGTAATAATGTGGTTTAATTGCCCTAAGACAGAATTGACCCAGCTTATATCCAGCTTATTCTTTTATGTAATGACAATACTGCGTGAATGCTGTTAAAAGGGGCTTCTGACCTCTAGGGGGCTCTCTATTTTTGAATAAAATAAATCTGATTTTTATGCCACTTTTTCCTGCCAGACATGGTCACCACAATCTAAAGACGATCTTATGTTTGTGTCATTGCTAAGTTTAGAGGTCAACTCTGGCTTGCCATACTGAGCTTCAATTTCCAGCTAATGAAACCATTTCAAGCTCAATTATATTAAAGCAGAAAACAAGTCTGCAAGGTAGATAATAAAGGTTTATGTCTGGGTTTTATGGGTTGGTGGAGGAGACAGAAAAACTGCACTACAGTAGGACCTTTGACAGATTAATTAAGCCAGTGCACTTGGTCTCTCTCCCAGAAACAAGGAGATGGACTGGGAGCACTGATAGTTTAACAAAGAAAAGAGCAGGCTGTTCTCATGCCATGTTCGTATATTTTTCTACAAAAAATAATACACCACATCTCATACATATCCTACATAATCCATGTATTTTGGAGGGCTGCAATCATGTGACAATGTGTTCATGGGACTAAAGAAAGTGGACCACATTAGGGCCGGCAGGTGGGTCACAAAAAAAGGACTCCCCACAAGGAGAAGAGTGTTCGGAACTGTGTGGCACCAAATGAACTTTGATTTGTTTTGAGGTATGTCATCACCCTGTTTCTTCCTTTCTTAAGAATTAAACATCATCTGTGGCTAATTTGTTAGATATCATACAAACTGTTGAATGAGGATATGTTGGAGACAGAGGCATTGACTTATTATGCCAGAAAATGAAGAAAAACAGTTGCAGGGCTGACAAATCTTTCATAGTGAGTGTTTATCACCAAAGAAGGAGACAAAAGAATTGTTACAACATTGCACAAACAGTGACATTTTGTGAGAGCACCAAAATAAGGGATGAGTAAACGTATCAGAATATAACAAATCCTCATGGTTTATATGATATCTTCATATAGTTGAGCATCATCACGTTATGTAAAGTTACAGAAGATAAGAAAAGTAACATGATTGGGCATCATCACATTACATACTCAACATGACGATGTGATGATTTTTGGTTATATAGTCAAGTATGGTAAGTAAGACATTTTAGGGATCATAAATATAAGACACTTTTGGTACTTTTGATTTGAGGCATTTCCTGACATAAAGCCACCTTTCCAGAGCAGCATGTGATGGCTCTGAGCAGTAGGGTGGACGGATTGATCCTAAAATATCGATACTGTCGATACTAGGTTTTTATTTTGAAGATCAATCCTATCGTCACCAGGATTGATATCAAAAAAAGGACACATCTAATCTCAAGGCAACTGAATGGAACGCAACTGGACTTAGTTTTTGTTGCGTTAGTTGCGTTCAGTTCAATTGCCTTGAGATAACTATGACCTGGATAAATGAGAATATCAACAGGCAACACATCTAATGCATCAAGTCTTTGTTTCTCCACTACTTTTGTGTTGTCTGCACTCAGTCAGCTTACTTTAGGTCCAGCAGTGTCACTTTCACCTGATGTTGGCAGTAGGAGGATGGTAAGCTCACCTCCCAGCCCTCCTGTTCACTGCTGTGTGCTGACGCGGGCCCTTAATTGTACTATAAATAGGACGGCGTGTGCGTCCGCTTGACCATAGCTGTCCATGGACATTCAATGCGAATAGTATGTCTGAGCCTGGCTAGTTTTATCTGATACATAATAGCAGTGATGGATTAATGAAAGAGGAAAAACACATGAGAAAGAGAAATTGGAGCTGCATCCAGACCTCTGACATAGAGACAGAGTTCACTGGCAGAGAGGCTCAGGCAAGAAATATCTAGGCATATAGTAGCCTGGTGAAGTTACTATTTTAGTCAAATCAAATCTTTAGCAGTAGTTAATGGTAAATTTTCAATTTGTAATTGGTCATCACTTGCTGAGTCTTAATCAGATTGATTATTCACCTCATAAATTGTGACATATGGCTCTCACCCACATTAAAAAAGACACTTTTAATAATATAAAGTATCCCAGATATCAGCAATTCTGGCCCTGTATTACTTGGTATCTGATCAAAACCAAATTTTGTGGTCTCGCCTACCCCTGCTGAGCAGTGTGACAGTACCTGCCTCTGCTTCCCTCTTTCAGGTCCTCCCTGATTGCTCTGCCTGTCACTCACTGAGGGAGTGGCCTCACCTGTTTAGGAGTCTACTGTATGAGCCAGTTTGCTTTTAAAAATGCTTCCATCCCTCCCTCCTCAAAGGCTGGTGGCTCTTAGGCATCCCACTTGGTTTGCTATGGCTTGAATGTGTTTAGTTTATCCCTTGTCCATTTCACATGTAGTCATAGGTTAGCGCCTTCAGTTTCATGGCACCCAGCACCCACACTTCACCCCTGATGGCTGACTTCAAACAGCATACTTTGCTTATGTTGAATTAACCTTAATAAATGATTTACTTTTAATTAAATTGTTGCTGTGTGGAGCTCCCTTCTTTATTATGACCTGATCGAGCTGGGCATAACAAGTATTACTGTGCTGTAACTATGACCTACACAGCATTTTACAAGCATCAGGAGTATCGTGGCACTGACCAAAACACTGGCAATCACACCAGTAAACCCGTGCTGCCCTGCAGTAGCATGTCCACGCCCCGTGCTGTGGGGATGTGAGCCAAGGCACCAAAACACACTGGACCCGACTCTATTACAGCTCCAGATGTTACCTCAACATTACCTCACTGTAACACAATAAAAGGGAAGGAGGGAAGGGGATGAGTCAAGGAGGAGAAAAGGAAAATAGAAACTGTGTTTTTATGGTGAGGAATTTATACATCACACGCACGCGTACAGTGCAGAAAATACTCTCATTTACGGCATTTTCTTGTCAAGCTGTATATTGTAAATTTACATTTAATTTCATATCAGAAATGTTGTCATGCTCCATCCCATATTTGTCATATTTCTATTCTTTGTCTTAGTATAGTCACGTACTGTAATTCTGTACAGCCACAGTGCTTTTTTATCTCTGGATGCTCTTCAGCTCTACACTTATTTTTCTTAGCTGTATCCCATTATCTGCTGCCTCAGATTACCCCCAGTGCTCATTAAAGTTTCATCTAATCTAATCAGCTAATCTAAATAAGTTATGTTACACCTAAAAAAAAGTAAAGTAAAAGAACATTGGAGTCGTTCGAATTTATAGCTCATTTACTCTTGTCTACATCTTTTTTACATTTCGCCAAATTGCTTTACCAGGCACACTGTAAGAAATTACTAGGGATGCACCGATTTGTCGTCCGATAGTCGCTTTGTTGACTGCCATGGGCCTATCTACAGAAAAGATGGCATTCACCGATGGTAGTGGCCAATGTTTTTCTGTTGTGTCACATCAATGCTGCACAGGCTAAAAAGGAAGGCTCAAGACTAGCACTGTCCCATTGCAAATTTTCCTAGGATAGCAAAAGCATGACCTGCCCTGTTCTCCCTTTGATTGGCTAATACTTGTTGCCTGCATTGGTTCGATTGGTTCAGTTACAACACATTCTCACTCCAACTTTTTGACACACATAGACCTTCCACGTCCATATATGACGTGAAACGCACCCTTCGTGTGTTGGCTGTTGACATTCTGGGACGCCGTGTCAAGTTATGCCTGTTACATGCATTGTCTTCTTTCAAAATACACTACCGTTTTCGCAGGAATTTTATCGTTTACATACTGTCTACTGCATTACAACACTATGTCAATACAACACAAATAACGCACATAGTTGGGTTTAGGCAACAAAAGCACGTGGTTAGGTTAAGAAACCTTTTGGGAAAAAAGAACAGGGTTTGGTTTATAATCTTTTGGGACGTGAACACAGCTCTCCCAGGTGGAAGTCAGTGTTTGTTGGACTCATCCACACATCTCACTCAGACTTTTGCTATGCCATGTTTCCCCCTAACGCTGCCAAGCACAGTTAAACTATAACTTTTTTTGTCAGTGTCTGACGCCACATGTCACTGCCCAAGCCCCGGATTTCAATTGACTTCATAGTGAGGTTGTACGTTCAGGCAAACAGAGTGGGACTGGTTAGAGTTAGAGTAAGAATGTCACGTGAAGACATCCTGAGGGAGCTCAGAGTAGAGCCAGTCTTACTTTGCATTGAAAAAAGCCAGTTAAGGTGGATGGTCATCTGACCAAGATGCCTCCTGACCGCCTGCCTTTGGAGGTTTCCAGGCACGTCCAACTGGTGGGAGACCCCAGGGTAGACCCAGACCACACTGGAATGATTATATATCTTATTTGATCTGGGAACGCCTAATGATCACCAAGGAGGAGCTGGAAAATGTTGTCGGAGAGAAAGCCATTTGGAGCACCTTGCTTAGCCTGCTGCCACCAAAAGCTGGATAAGCAGAAGACTTTACAACAGTATCGATGATTGAAAGTCAGTTCACTCCAATAAGCAGTCCTGGTTTTTCTAAATAATCTACAGGCGTTATCATAGGAACTATTGATGATGATGATGATGATGATGATGATGACGATGCGATGACAAGCTCTTAAAATTTATACGAAGCCCCAGTCATTTAAATTGCTGCTGGTTTGCACGCAGCATCCAGGATGACCAACAGGTGTAGAAGTATTTTATAACAGGTGGTTCAGTTTCACCACATTCAGACATTACAGCTGTACCTGCTAGTGATTAACTTCATCTGTGTGTGTATGCACATGCACATACTGTATGTGTGTGTGTGTTGTAGGGCTAAAAGTGAGTTAATTTTCTACCCAGAAGAAAGAGATGACTGCAAGTAATTATGGCACTCCACAGGGTGTACCTAGTGATAACTGTAGAGGATAGATTTAACAAGCAATGATCCTGGCCAGACTCAGACTTCACATCCACAGCAGGAAAGCATTAAAAGCATGTAAACACAGAGCAAAACAGGCCAACATACTCTAACAGTGTGCACACACACACGACATGCTCCATTAAAGTTGTTTGTTTACAATGTGCACAGAGGTATGTCCAACAAAAAATGTAATGTTGATGGCGCATCTCAAAGTAGGTCAATAGAAGACATAAAGTTTGGTTGTGCATCCATCCTCCTCCAGTATTACAACAGTTCTCCTCCTGAGTCCTGTTCTGTCAAGCAAGACTATAATCTGACAGTCTACTGTAAGTTGGCAGTTACCAAGTTTTCAAGTTTTTTTGTATAACAAAAAAGTACATTTCTCAGATTCCTCTGTTGCAACCCAATGACTAGTAATGGTCATTAAAGTTGTTCTTATCAATATTTCATAATAAAAATGGTTGAAATTACTACGCATAATAATAATGTGAAAAGATTGTCTCATAGTAACCTGTCACCTGTCTGTGCAGTTCCCATCACCTCTATGCATCTTCAGTTTGTTTTGCTTTTACAGTTAAAACTTTACTGTTTTGGTTGACGCTCATTATTCTCATCAGAGGCCATGCAGGCAGCTGATTACAGTCACCCATTGTTCAGCACCTCCCCAGCACCAAAAGGCAGTTTGCAACATAGTGGAAAATTGAGCAGCAAAAGAGCCATATATTTCACTCAGCTGTTGGTGGAGACCAAAAACAGAGCTTAAAGGAGTGTGACCATTAAATTTACATAAGCCAGGTACCCAGGAAAATATCTCTGGACTCCTGCTAATGTTGCTCTGTGTTACCTGAATGTGTAAAGAGGTGCTAACCTGTTCACCATTCCCCTAAGCAGCTAAAACATTAGTTTTACTTAATGTAGGCTTAAAAGAACAGCTCACACCAAAATCAAAAATACATACTTTTCCTCTCACTTGTAGTGAGATTGTTTTGGTGCCAGTTGCCCAGTGTTGGAGATGTCTGCCTTCTCTCCAGTGTAATGGAACTAGATGGCTCGGCTTGTGGTATTGTTGGAATCTATTGTAATTGGGAGGAAGCTAGTTACAGCTTTTCAGCTACGAACTTTTCAGAGCCACCTTTCAAACCAGCAGGTGGTGAACATTAGACATGTAAAACTTACATGCTGGGACAGGTGGAACATTTTACCTGCTGGTGGCATGAAGTGCAATGTCAGAGAGCATAAAGAACATATCCTGCACTTTTACTTATTCAATAATTTCCATTACAATTTCCATTAGACCCAAAACAAAAATTAATTGAATCTACTGACTATCTGTGTATTTAAAGCTTGATATATTCCTTTGTGTGATAGAGTTCCATTGTTGCAACAATAATTGAGAGCACATCATTGAGCCACACTGCCGCACTGGGTGTTCCTTCAATACACTGAACATGAACAGTTTATTTTGAGTCAACCTGGTGCATACATAATGTACCTATGTAGGTTACATACACTCCTGTTTGACTAAAATTTGCTGAAAATGTTAGAGCCAAGATGTTTCAGGAAATTTCTTAGCCTTTATAAATGACATTTTTGAGGGAAGTGTTTTTTTAATATTCATGACTTCAGTAGGAAAGATGGTAATGGTTCTGACTGAGTACCACTGACAGGGTAGAGATGTGAGAAAGTACTGAGAGAGGGCCTGATGCGTTGGTATCTTACAGCATATGTTGACGATATGTATAGTGAGGATTCTTTTACTGGGAGGCATTTTTATCTACTATATGTCAACTATCCATCCAGTGGTTGGCAAGATATTTCACTCTGAACTAGACAGACACACACTGTCTTCCCTTAAGACATGTCTGTGATATGTCTTGTTTTCTTTGTCTCATCCCACTGATATTTCTTTCAAAAAGCTTGCAGTCCTCAGATAGCCTCCCCAATTGATCACGAGGACTCAGATGAAAACAAAATAACTATCATTTGGTGTCAATTTTGGCCAATTACGCCTGCGACGGGATGTGAGTAGGTGTCACTTTATTTTCGGTCTTGGCAGCAACTTACTTCAAGTCACAAAACATCTTATTAAAGGCAGCCGTCAGTCTCTGTTCTGTAATTTGGGTGTTTGGATAAAATCCATCACAAAAAAAGTCTTGCAGCGCTGCGAACAATGAATTTCCTCTCAGTGTGATGACACCGTTGCCCTGTCAGTTTCTTACAGGCTCTACAAGCTGCTCGCTAACTTCCTCCCCGCTCATGTGGCTTCCTGGCAATCAGCCAGACCCCTCTCTCCCCACGCCTCAGCCACTTTGCTGCCTGTCCCGTGTGAGACAGGAAGCAAGGCCCTATGGACAGTGACCTCACCAGGAAGAGTGTGTGTGTGTGTACTGTATGTGTGTGCACAACTGTAACCCTGTAGTTCTTCAGATAGCCAGAAAGCATAAAAAAATATTACTTTCAATATTTTCAGAGCATTTTTTTTAATGTGTACATGTCCAGCATGGCTTGTTAACACACTCAACTAGAGGTGAACACACAACAACACAAATGTATAAAATCTTACATTTTCTACAGAAAAACAAAACACTAACAACCAATCAAAAAAACTAATTGGAATGTTATTAACAAAAATATTCTATCAAGTTTGGAGAGAAAAAAATGCACAAATAAAATCAAAATAATTTTTTTAGACGAACAATAACCTCATCTTTTCTGATCGACGCTGCTGTCTTCTTTTTCTCGTCTCATCCCAGTCAGGGATGATGGTTTAGTTTTTTCAGAAAGTCACTGAACCATTACTCAGGTAGTAATGAAGAGAGGCCTAATGTGAGATGCCAAGTTCCACTATCGATGGTCAGCACAGGATTGACTGAATCCAACATCTACTCTCTACTTTAGCTGCAGTTAAGGATGAAAACAGTTTTCTAGAGTGGGCTGCTCAATAGTTTGTATGCCTGTGTGAAGCACCATGAGAGCTGCACTCGTCCGGGGCAAAGCCGCGACACAGATGCTGAAAGTCATTTGTCAGCCATCTTTTCTGTTCCATCCCCAGCGGTGAGGAGTGGAGTGGTGATTTAAAATGAGTGGTTTCAGAGTGGATAGGGGTCGATGAGCGAGGTGAGATGCGCTCTGGGAAAAGAGAGAAGCATCTGGACAACCCACGATCCTTTGGGTTCGAGCCATCATTAAGCCACAAAGTTGAGCCAAGTGAAACGGTAACAGAACACAGTCATACTGTTGCAGGTTTTTTTTTCTTTCTTTTTTTCTTTGATCTGTTCAGTCCGTTATTTATTGATCTGGTTTTTCCCAGTAGAATTCAGACTTTGCACAGGGGCTGATGCAATGACTTTGAAGCTCGTGGTTATTAGAAAGTGCAGGGATACGCAGTGACCGCAGGAAGCTGAAACTGGAGAGCACAGACACAGCTAGAAGAATACCTGCCGTTTGAGTGATTGTGGAGATTTTAACAGTTCATTAAAATATAAGACAAAAAAAGATGTTCAGAGTCAAAACAGTGGGGCTGAATGAGAAGCGCTTAACATGCAGTGTTTACAGAAACACATCCTGAGAGAGATGAAAGCTTAGACAAGCTCAGCGATGTCCTAACCTTACCTAAACTTTGCATCAAGGCCCTGTTCATCAAAACGACCGCGGCATTAACATCAAAGAAATTCAGCCTTTGCAACTTTATATCTGAATGTGACATCCTGTTGCTGCATTCAACAAACCTGACAGGTACACTGTTTGTAAGTGAGTCATTCCACAGTATTAAATGTTGCTGAACAAGGAGGTTGATCTAAAAACAGGCTCCGCTGTGTGAGACTGGACCTTGGCCTGGACTAGTTTCTTAAAGGGTGAGGGAGGAAAGAGGGGGAGGGAGGGAAGGAAGGTGATGCCGGGGAAGACAATAATGTGTTTGTGTGTGTATGATTGAGAGAGAAAATAGGGGGAGGAGAGAGAGAGAGAGAGAGAGAGAGAGAGAGAGAGAGAGAGAGAGAGAGAGAAGGCCATTGTTGTTGTTATGATCCCCTCGGGTTTAGAGGGCTGGGCTGAGTATGTGGAGGGGTGGGGAGAGAGGGAGAGCGTGGCAGATTTACAGTCAGAAAACAGGCCTCGCTTATGGAGAGCAGAGCTGATTAACTGAACACCTCCACACACACACAAACACGCATCAATCAGCCTCTCTCCATACCTTTCAATGTTTCTCTCCTGCTCGCTGTCCGGAGACAATGAATCTCCGTCAGCCTCAAACCACAGAGAATCTCTCAAACTGCTGAATCGCAGAAACTAACATTTCAAGTAAAGATAACTCAGGTGACTTTTTTTCCAACACTGAAGTGGTTACTTTAGCTTTGAAGTGGTTACCTCCCTGTGGGCTCGCTGTGCGGAGGTTACAGAGGAGAAAAGGGGGCCTGATAAACAAGAACTGCACACACAATGCTGTGTCTAGTGCAATGAGTCGACATTTTCTGAGCCTGTCCAGACACTCGGCTGTCTGAGGGCTCATTGATGTGCTTGTAGGACCAATGGAAGGACAGGACAGCTGAGGAGAGAGCAGAGGAGGTGGGGGTGGGGGCTTTTAACGCTGATTAGCTACGTCCGCCAATCCCCCCACCCCCTCCCCCCCAAAACCCTGATGGCGAGGAGGTGAGCGATGGACACAGGACACCGTTTCCTGGCAACTGCTATTGACTGGCCACAGATCAATCTCCAGACTTCTGGTGACGGCTGATTATGCTCTTCCCTTTCTTCCTTTCAGTAAGTGTCCTGTAAGCTTTACCTCTGTCTGTGTAGGTGTCTCACCTCAGCCTGTCTGCACCTTGCTGGAGGCCTGACAGAACAGCAGAGTCATGTATCTGTCCTGTCTTTCAACATGTGGGGCAAAAGAAAGACGGCTGAAGCAAAACTACCGCTGCTCGTGAGGCACAACTGGAATCGATATGCAGTTTGTTTCTTACAAGATCTGTCGCCTACTGTAAGCTAAAGTTTCCTCTTTGGCCAGCACTGCTGTTGAGCTAAAAGGAGATTTGGGTCACATGAACTTTTGCCAGTGGGATAGAGCCATCAAACTCCTGTCTAACCCTCTCTCTCTTTCCCTTCCACCCCTCCTTATTCCTGAGATTCAAGCTTAGCAAGCTCAGGGAGATGAGGTCTGCCTCCCTCCCCCTCCACCCGCTTTTCCTTGTCTCAGCTGCGAGAAATCCAGTCTCTCCTCACCCTCCCCATCCACATCTGTAACCTGAGCCGGGTGAGCTGAGCCCCCTCTGGTCAATTTGGCAGCTTACCTCTCAGATAAGCCTTCCTCCTATTCATATTTGAAGTGGCACTCTAAAGTTGTCCACTCCTACGCTCTCTTATTTCAGTCTGGTTTCAAGACTCAAAATTGATTTTTTTTTTTTTTTGTGTGTGAAAAACTAGCAATGGTGAGATAATTTCCCATTTTCCATTCCTGCTACAATTTTCGAACATCTTAAGATAGGGCTGCTCATTCCACAAGAAATGCATTATGTCATCAGACCAAAGAAGTTCCTGAAAATGTATTCACAAATGGGTCAAAGGAAATGTTCTTGTCTTTGATGAAAATTGCTTCGCTTCTTTCAAGGAAAAATAAGAGATTATTTTACAGGATAACACATTGCACCTCCTGAACTACTACTAAACAATGTAGAAACTATTTCACAACAGTCCTGTATACTGTGCTGATTTTTTCCACGCATATTTCCATGGCAACCATTGGCTTCCATTAATTTCTGTGCAGAATAAAAATCAGTAAGCAAACACAAAAAACTTGCTTGAGATGCTTAAATCATCAAAGTAAACTATTCTTGCGTTTCAGTAGTTTATTAATGTGATTTCCATACTCTACTACAAAAATAAATGGAAATCAATGGCTGCCAGGACAAAAAAAGAAAACACAGCTTTTTTTTTTTTAAACTGATAGAACAGAGTAGTTAAGAAGGACATTTTGCTTTGTCCCATCTTTGTTCTTGCGAGATGAAAAGGAGGCAGAGAGTGTTTTGGTTCTGGGAGTTCAAGGTTTAGTTTAGGGGTCGCAGGGGTTAACAACATTCGCACACACCTGCTGTTTTTTAATGAAGAGGATTAGTCTGTGTTCACATGATCCTGCAGGGCCTGAGCCCGCCCTGGTGCTTACAGCTACGGTATATTTACAACAGATAAACTGCAGGTCGCCTGTGAAGTTTCTTAAATCGTCCTTTCAGAAAACACCAGCAGTAAAAAGTCTATTACAAACTGCATGGTACATTAGCTGCTGTGTTGCACTTGTGGTGTTACATCCTGTCCCAAAGTTAAAGGCCGCGACTTTGCTTTGTTTCTCCCTTGTTTTATGTTACACACACACGCACACGGATGCGATGAATGCTCCCTCTCTTGTGTTATTTCACAGTGAGCTGACTTTTTAAATTAACCATTAGTCTGTCTCCTCTCCCGCACAAAGAAAAGGTCTTATTGTTGACAGAAAGGAAGCTCTCTGAGAATTAGCCACATAAATGAAAGTTAAGGGAAGAAATCCCCTTTAAAGTCTGAACCCTTTCAGCCAAAAGGTCTTTAAAGGCTTTCCAAATAAGGAAAAGAAAGAAGGTAGACTTATTGTTCAACTACGTGAGCACAAGATTAGAAGGAAAACAAGGCAGCAGTGGTCTGAATTCAAAGGACATTTACTAATTATTACAACTTGGGTCTTAGTTTTATATCTATGTGTTATTATGTTTTACTTAGCTTAAAGACTGGAAGCAGCGGGAAACAGCTATACTGGTTAAAGCTTCCTCCATTTTTTGGAGTTTCTCCTTATCCAAATCGTGGGTCTATGGATAGAGGGTGTTGAATACTATACAGATCATAAAGCCCCTTGAAGCAAGTTTTTGATATTGGGCTGTCTGTGCACAACAACGTTAAGTACGGCAGGTCAACACCAGACAGTTTGAGTGTGAATTTTACCATCTGTCTTCATTTTTTCCTCCAAATAAGTTTGGCTGACATGGGGGTTTGCTTTAAATGAATACTTCACCCAAATGACCATTTGTATCAATTAATCTTAGGCAAGGACGAGACGGGCGCCTGCGCTGTTAATGTGCAAGTGTTTTAAATAATAAGAAAAGTGTTCAAATGCATTTTAGAGAAAATACATGCGTCTGGGGAGTACTGAGCAATATGTCTGAATAAATGAGAATGAGAATTACACTACATGAGTTGAGGAAGAGTTTGTAAATGGGTGTTTTGCTGTTATTAAATGCAGGCCCCTATAACTTCAATTCATCAAGAATTCTCTGTTTTTGGATTCTTTGCTCAATGTGAAGGCCTGTGAAAAACGTTTTCTTATCAAATGCAACAAAAATAATTTACAATTTATCATTTGGTGGGTGAAGTGCTTCTTTAAAGGTCTAGTACGTCTAACTGTGAGGTTGCAGATTGCAAGCAACTGAAATTTCTACGGCGTGTGTGTTGACAAACTACGTTGGCCGACGCAAAAACGCAATTAGCCCTATGAGCCAATGTTTGGTTTGTCTCTTCTGGGCTACTGTAGAATAAACACAGTGGTAAGGTGATAACGAAAACACAATATAATATATTCTATTTCTGCCAAGAGATGCCCCTTAATCCTACTCACTGAACCTCTGAACCTGTAAAATCTTTTTAGCGATATTGCTACATTCCCATTCATCAGCTATTATCTTGATGTGTACAGTGTTATTATTATTATCATTAAAACTGCTATAAAAAATAAAATCTAAGTTGTCATAAATTGGAAATATCCTTTAAAACCAAAGTGATGCCTGTATGACAACAAACTGAACTGGTCCATTCTTCAGAGTAATGGCCGCAGCCTCATCTATCAGTGGGGGTCAAAGGGAGGATAATATCTGGGCTCAAGGCAGGAGTCAAAATACCTCTTAATGTAAACTACAGTGAAATGTCTGTGACCAAAAACCTGTTTCACTCTCGCTCACCTCCCAGCCCATGACATACTGTACTGCAGAGCAAAGGGAAGAGATGGAAGAGGGTGATGAGAGAAGGGAGAGCACTACTGAAGCACTGTGGTCCGTCTACAATCCTTGCTCTTTCTTTTCTAAACCTTTGCATTAGTAGTTCGTGGCAGCTGCGATAGCATAAGCAGATGTCAAGTTATCAGGGAGGACAAAGCCCCTACTGAGATTAGAGGGAGGAGGGAGGCGGTGCAGAAAGAATAGAACGGTCTTCCTGGTTTAGAAATAATAATAATAATAACAACAAATAGTCACACAAAATGAACCAAAAAAAAACCATGAAAAAAAACCAATGTGCAAACTTCTCTCATATAAATAGACTACAGTCAACGCATTGTAGAGCACCATGGGAGACGGAAGGAGGTTAGGGTGGTGTGTGTTTGTGTGTGTGTGTGCAGATGTTTGTGTGTGTGCGTGTGTGTGTGTGTATCAGTACAGTATTGGATCTTCTACCACATGTACTAAGAGTTGCAGGAGCCACTGAGCACAGAGACATGAGACAGATGGATCACTGGGAGGAGGGATGGATTAGAGGAGGGTGGTGTCTAAGGTTTCAATTTAAGTTCAAAGTTCACTGTCCCCTAATGTCAAGGGTCAGACCCAGTCCTGCAGGGAGCGCTTGCAGTGCACCAGCAGCCGTGGCGCCCCTTTGCTCTGCAACGTGTTGATGATGGCGTAGATCAGTCCCAGGATGCACAGCACCAGGACCAGTGGGATGGTTACCATCAGGATGTTCATGGTCCGCTCCTCGCTGTCGTCCACCTTCAGCACCACGTCCACCTCGTTGGTGTCTTCCTCGCGACCCTCTCGGTAGTCTTCGTCTTTGTCACCGTCCGACCCTTTGCCTGTGTCTTTGTCTGTTCCACCACGATCTGTTCCCTCTGGGTCTTTGCCCTTGTCACCGTCACGTCCGTTCACATCCGGGTTGAATGGCGGGCGGTTCACGTCGGGGAATTTGCGTCCTGAGTCTGTGTCCGTGTCTCTGTCTGGGTTCAGATCCACGGTGCAGCCCATGAAGTCTCTTAGGATGGACTTGGGGTAGCCTGGTTCACTCTTCATACGGTGGTTGTCAAACTTCCAGTATTTGGAACCCTTGTAGAAGTAGGTGTATGCTGGAGAGGGCAAAGAGCGCAGAAGACGTCAGCCAACACAACAATTGGAAGTCATGAAATTTATAGCAATAGTTCCAAATTTAAGAATTAAAGAGAAGAGAAAAGAGAGAAGCGCGATACCAATCTTATTATCGAGGCATCAATCTTCTCATCGTAAAATTCTCTTTTTATCAAAACTAATTTGTTGTATAAATGGAAAAATTTCTTTAACTGAGACTATGCTTTAAGATTGGATCAGCCCTCTCTGTTTTCACTCTCACTAAGCACAGCAGAGCAAAAAGCACTTCACATGTAGGCTCAAATTCTCACACACATGCTATGCCCTGTCCCTCCTGACGATTGCATGGCCACACCCTAATTCTTTGTTTCAGGCGTGTCTCTCTCTCCCCAGCCCCTCCTTGCTCCATTACACACATATACACACACACAGAAGCCACTTGTCTCATCTCAGCTCACCTCCATCATCGCTGAGGAAGGCCCCCTTGGGAGAAGAGGGCACTGACGTTCCCCAGACACTGATTGGTTTCGGGTAGCCTCTGTCAGCCAAGCGCGACTGCTCGTTGAAGCGCCAGTACCTGCAGACAGCAACGGAGAAGATGGTTGTTACTGTTTATGAACTATTGAAAGAGCAAACTTCTTAGACAGAACATGGTGTGTACATATCTGTTGTGTGTGGAAATGCACCAGTAAACCTTAAACACACCACTCATATTGTGCTTAGCGAGGGCTTATTGGATTCACAGACCTAAAGTGAAATTATTTTTCTATCAGTACTGTATATATTACCCTTGTATATTTACAGAACTTGCTCGTATTATTAACACAGAACTGTACAAATACAGCTGCTGCTATTCGTCATGTGTAGGGCAAATATTTACAGGGCAATGGGGGAGGGGCACTCTGCCATGTTCTCTGCTGTGATTGGTTTTTACATCACCAATTATCCATTCTTACACAAGCCAGTGCAAGACTGCTGATTCTGACCACACCCTCGAAGCTTCTCAAAAATAATCATTCCAAAATCACATTTTATAAACTCTTTAGAAATGGGCTGGAGAGGCAGTCATGGTGGGTGAGAGATGAGCCAGGACCCACAGAATATGCTGGAGGCTCCACATCCAGGGGGTGCGTGGACACTGGAGGACATTTGACAGTGGACACAAGGCCATGGGCACAGTCTCTGCAGACTTACTGTCGCTTGCTCTGGTTCTCAGACATGTTCTGCAAGCCCTGGCTCTCCATTCACCCACCATGCCTGCCTCTTCAGCCCCAGTAAAGCCCCCAGCATGCTACGGGGGCCCTGGCTTGACTCTCAGCCGCCTGGCTCTATCCCACAGCCCCTAAGAAGCCTCAAGCAAGCCCCACTGACCCAGGCTTTGCTTTGTTTCGCCGCCAGAAAACCAGGGGGAGGGCTGGAGGTCGGCGGGCCCCTGCCCGTGGCCAAGGACCCTCTGTCAGCTTTCCTTCAGTGTCCACATACCCTTGAATGTGGAGCTGTGGACTTCTTTCTTCTTTGTCTTTTTTCCCTGAGATTTCGTGCCCCTGCTCTCTGAACATCACAATGACTGGACTAACATTTTGCACTCTGGCGATTCACAGTGGGACTCACAAAAACACGGCGATCCATTCTGGCATCAACCATAATGCTAACATGCTGATATTTGACAGGAATAATGTTTATCATGTTCACCAAGTTATTTAAGCACTGACATAAGAATGACCTCAATGTATTCAAGCAAATGCAATGCAATTTGAATTTGTATCATGGAGAAATAGGGGATGAGATCAAGCTCAACAGGAGAATGAGAGGTTTCATGTGATGTTGACAGTTTGCAGGCTGCATTACCAGTCTCCTTGGAAGAAGTAAGTGTAGCCGGATGGCTCCCACCAGATGGCTGTGTCTATTCGGTCGTATGGAATATCTTGACCGTAATCAACCAGTTCCATTGGATAGCCCTGTTCCAGGTTAGCCTCCCTGAAGAGCCAGAATCTGTTTGCTGAGGAGAGGAGAGGAGAGGAGAGGAGAGGAGAGGAGAGGAGAGGAGAAAGTGGTCAGTGATCCTGGTGGTATACACACATCTGTACATTGCATATCCACCCCCACTCATAACCCTTATAGACTCTGGAAAATGTTAGCGCACACAGTCATACAGCATATGTCATGTACACTTGGTTACACACGCATCCACTCACACACACAATAACAGATGTACCAATACACACTCGGGCACGCACATTTTAATTTGCTGGCACAGAATATGTTAAATAATTGAAACTGAATGAGAAATAAAAGAGAACAATACAGACAATCAGAGAAAGCAGACCAGCATTTACACACTTGTAAATTATATGAACGCAATAATGATTTGCTGGCAGGCAATCAGAAACACAGCAGAAATGAGCACATCATTGACTAAGGAGTTTTGGTTTAGCTTGTAATTATCCATTAGGAGCGGCTTGTCTCATGTCAGGCTGAAGCAGATTTCTCGCTCAAGGGAAGGTTTTATTGTGTTTTATTGTGTCAGACAGGGGGACTCCGTTCCTCCTGGCACCACTACATCTCTCTTCTTGGCTTCAATCCACCTTTCCCTCCTTCTCCCCCCCGTCACACCCACCCATCCATCCACCCACCTCCAGCCCCTTGCTCCTTGTTTAAAAGCTCTACGCTCAGCATCTGGAGAGAACAAGAGGTTGACGCAATGCTTCCCAGGGTTCCTGCAGTGCACAGCCCTTATGTAAAATCCCATGACTTATTCCATGTCTTTCCATAACCACACTGGAGCGCTTCAGTGACCTAAAGATTTGATTCCTTCCTGCTGTGTATCTTGTTTTTCTGAAAGGATAAACAGTTTGGTTTCTATTACAGTTGGGCTTGTTTGGGATAAAAATAGCTGTGAAACCCCTGGGTAATAACACAACAGCTGTTTAAGAGAAGCGGATAGATATTTTTTATACCTTTTAAAATAGATATTCCAGATATTTGATGAGAAGAATCATAAAAATATTAAAAGTGTCTTTAAAAATGGTATTGCAAAAAATTGGACAGGTTGTTCCAAAAGATTTTACAAAATTAAAATACAAAATTAATGATCTAAAAGATTTTTTAATGTAGAAATATAAAAAAAAATCTTAGCACTCCAGATAGAAGCCTTAGCTTTTTCTCTGCAAAAAGACTGAATGTTCTAGCTATTATGGTTTCCATTTTAGATCTACACATATCCAGGATTATGCAAACAATGAATCCTGCAGCCATTACAGGAAATAACCAGCATAATTATGGTGAAATACTGTGCTACCTAAGGTCATAACGTGACGACACAGAAGATAGAAGCCTTAGCTTCCTGCTGCAAAAAGTAGGAATGCTGTAGCTAACATGGTTGCTATTTTAGAGTGATTTCAACAAGATCATGCAGACAACAGTCTGCTGCAGCCATCCCCAGGAGGTCTATTTTTAAAGGGTAAAGTATAATTTAAAGTAAAAAAAAAAATATCAAAAGGTTTAGCCCACCAACACATGCAGAGTGCATCATATTGTCAAAGCAGAACACATATACTGTTGATACTGGGCGTCCTGTCACTCCCCAAAGGGACACACCAAGCTCAGGACAGCAGGAGGTGGGGAGTGACGATAATAACTTCCCCCACAGGGAAATGTAGACTGTGAAAGCTGGGGGTTTTGTTGACCACTGTTTCCGCTGATTGGATGCAAACTGTATACTGTGATACTTGTCTATCTCAAAATCACACTTCAACTCACAAAGAACAAGAACACATCCTTACATTTGGACCACTCTGGACTAAGTTGGGGCCATTAGTCCACAAAAAATGTACAGGAAAAAAAATCAGGTCTGCTGTCTTCATGCTGAAAGCATCGAGATGACGTTCTATTTTGATGTGCCCATTTAAAGGTCTGTCTTTGTCTCTCTCTCTCACAGGTCTGCCAATCCTTCCTTTCTTCCTTTTATCTTCCCTTCCCCTTCATTCCTCTTGTTCCTTCTTTGCTAATGGCTTGCAGCCAAGTGTCACACTGAGAGGCTTGCCGATGACATCATCCTCCTCATCAACAGCTGCCCCAAAGCCTGTAGCTCTCAGAGTGAAGCGGCATGAAAGACTGAATTCTTTTTTCGTTCAACAACTTTATCCACCGTTGTAAAAGACAAGCCTCTCTCAGCGACTCGCAGCACAAATAATGAGCTGTGCTAAAACAGATTTATACTCTGCATGTAGAATACATTATGCACCCTCTCAAGGAGGTGGGGGATGTATATCTTCAACATAATCTAAAGAAGATGAAAAAAGTTCCAGAATCTGTTTTATTGCTAATGTATGAAAGCAGTGAGATATGGTGGTTTCAAATGACCATGGAGCATTATAAATGTATTTAGGTTGTTAAGAAGAAACCAGATGGTGCATGGTTTTCTATGCAGGAGGGTTACGTTAAAGGGTATGCTTATGTTCCATATAATAGTGATATGAACCCTGCACCACTTGTACATTGCATTATCTATAATGATAAAAAGAAAAGAATATATAAACCTCAAAGAGCTGATACGCTGCTATATATGGTATAAGACAGACTGACATGATGATAAACCTAGATCTCATGAGTCCAGCTATGATTGTGTGTTGGCACAACAGAGTAAACTGCGCTGCTTCACTGGAAACTGAATCCAAACACTGGTGTTGTCTGTCATTGTTGCTACTTGAGCATAGCAGTGCTGAGAAACAAAGTTTGTATGTTACTTTCTTGCAGGCTGTAAGGCAGCTAGAACCCTAGTTTAAAAATATTTTCAGAGATTGTTTTTGATACTGGAAGTCTGTCATTCTCTAGAAGTGACAGCTAATAATACCAGAAGACGATTATTTAAAACAGGCCCAGGCCTGTTTTTACAGCAACAGTAACCAGAAACATAAATGATATGTGTATTTCCTGCAGGAGGGTGGAGAGGTTGCTTTTCACTAGCAAGATAAGAGGAGTATGGATGAAGAGGTGAATGTGAGTCAGATGGTGAGATGATCTTTCAAAACGAGTGGACCACTTTCATGAAGTGTTGTCTCTTTCACCCATGTTATAAAGTAAGCCATCACATTGCAAATCAAGGAGTTTTTTTTAAATTTACACAACTACATGAGAAATGTAGTTTAGATGTCAACCTGTGGGTCATTATCTATTTTATATCATTCAAAAATATATGAATGATAACTGTATGTTTCTGCTGTATTAAACATGATTCAGCACTTCTTTTATGACCTAGAGATAAATGATAACAAGTACCGGTCCTGACCAGTTATTAGCGCTCTTGTTCTTTACAGTAATAAGTGAGTTTGTTGCCATTTGACACCCCCCCCCCCCCCCCCCCCCAATTGGGCAGCAAGTTAAAAGGTAGCAGATTCAGAAGATGGATTTCTTAATTTTGGTGTCAACATTACTGCATCTGGATATTGTGGAAACAAGTATAACAGAGGACTGCTACCTTTGGGCAATGCAGAGCTTGTCTTGGAAACAAACCAGCAATTAATAACTTGATGACTTTACACACAGTGAGGTGCAGACCAGTATGAGCTTCAATGCAAGTAAATCAAAATGGAAACACACAACACCACTCTTCTCCAGTACAGCATTCCTCATATACCAAAATTCTATATGCATGTGTTTGCTGCTTACCTTTAAAGAAGACGAACCTGCCGTCATGTCTCTCATAGGCAGCGTCTATGTCTCCAGGCAGACCCCTCCAGAAGTGACTGATGGGCATGGGGTAGTTATCCAGAACCCTGTTCCTACGCACTCTCCAGAACCAACGGCCCTGAGGAGACAAAATCAAGAAGTGTGTTTGAGTTTGCATCATTTCTTATCATCAGTTAAGCTAGAAAAACTACATTTTCTTTTTTCTCTGTCTTTCTTTAAGGAATACTCCCCCCAGAAAATAACAATTTGTATATTAATTACCCACCCTGTGTTACCTTTAATTTGTGATGAAAACTTTGTTTTTCTCACATGCCTCCACAGTGGACAAAGAATCCAAAAACCAAGAACATTATTGATTAATTGAAATCCTGGGCAACCACATTAACAACAGCAAAACTATATCAAAACATCTGTTAACAAACTCACACAACTCCTGTCCACCTCCTGAATGAGCTGGAATGAGGTGGTATTTCAGGTGAAAGCACAGGCAGAGTTCAAACGTACGTGCTTGCCAAGGCATGCTACTTCCCCCTGCACTAGACTGTTGATGCAGAAGTGTTTTAAATAGTAAGGTTTTAGCAAAAATGCAGGTGTTTGGGCAGTTCTGAGCATACAACAAGGCAATGGGACTTGGATTATACTGGACAAGTTGTGTGAGAGTTTGTAAACAGGTGTTTTAATATAGTTTTGCTGTTGTTAAAGGCGGCCCCCATTTACTTCAATTGATCAGAAAACATTTTTGGATTCTTTGTTCACCTTGGAGACGTGACAAAAACACAGTTTTCTTCAAGAATTCACTGTAACAGGAAGTGAGCCATGAATTTTCCAATACAAATTTGGGAGTGAAGTATTCCTTTAATTCCTGGCTGAGACTCAACTCTTCCAAATAAATCAAAATTAAACCAATGCTATGGCTTCTTATCTGAGTATAAGTATAAATCTCTGTTCAGTCGATGCACAGAAAGCTACTGTAAGCAAGGTGTTCTCTTTTCATTAGTCAACTGATTTGAACTATTTTACCTACTGACCTGAGCACTGTAGTAAGGCTTTATGGTCGCCATGCCAAGCAAACTGAGGTCTGCAGGATAACTAGACCAGAACGTACAATAAACTAACAATAGCAGAACACTGGCAGGCTAATAATAGTCCGTCTCTGCTCTGGTGGCTTTATCATGTCCCTTATTGCACTCTCTGTGTCGATCACAGCCTGATACAAGATCACTTTTATCAACAGCTGTTAGGGTGATTTCCTAATCAAGTCAGCAGCACAAAACATGGGAAATCACTGGTAGTACTTTTTAACCTAAGAACCGCTGAACATTCATATCTTCTCTTTGTGCTGCGCACACAAAGCAGCAGACAGATTTACACCAGAAGCCCTCAGACTCATTCATAAGTGGTGAGTCAGTGGCCCTGCTTGTCCTGGATAATGTAACGGTAAAATGCTCAGTGCTGCTTCTTTCTGGCAAGCACACCTAGTTTTGTCCTTCACGCAGGACACACTGGCAGACAAGATGGCGCGGCACGGTATGGAATGGAACAGAATGGAGATGGGTTGGAGAGAGCTGAGAGAAATAGAACAGGGCCAAACTGAACAGACTGCACACCCTTCGATCTGTGTGGTCTGACAGCTCCTTGCGTTGACCAGATTAAGAATGAATTGACCATATTAGTCCTCAGCAGACGAGAGCTGATCTCAGTGTAGGAGTCTTAATACTGAAAACAGCTCTGTGTACTCTGCTGGTTGTCTGTATGTCCAGCCCTCTGCTGTGAAGATATACGAAAAGTGAATAAAAGAAATGACAGCTCCTTTCTTCTTTTAATGGACAGGACTCTGTGGAGAAGAGAGAGTGGTGCTGATGTGCACAGATTACTCCCACTCATGCAGTACATTAAGTTGTTTTACTAATGCAGAGTAATAGAAGGGAAGAACAATGTCTGTCATTAATAACTAGAATTTCTTAACAGTGGAGGCATCACTTCCAAATTTACATTTGGGAATGTCTGAATAAAGACAGCAGTCTGAAATGAATCCCAAGTCAAGTACTAAATAACAATAAAACATATAAATCAATAACAGTCAATACTAGCTAAACATTTCTGACAATATCTCAAGTGTGTACATCACATGCCTGTCTTTGTCCTTTCTGACACACTCTTGGAGCCATAACTGATGTATTTTACTATTTGGCACTTGGTAGGTGGCTGTTCCAAAATACTTTTTTCATAATGTTTTATATTCACAAAATTCAACTTCTCACTCAAAGTATATGAATTGCTTTTGGTCTGCATTCACTCTAATCAGGTCTGCAGGGCCGCCCATACGGGACAACAATTATCATGTTCCGTATGGGCGGCCCTGCAGACCTGATCAGAGTGAATGCAGACAACAATTATCATGTTCAGCCTAAATATGAGCAACGATAACAATTAAAGTAAATGTATTATTGTTTCTTGTAAGCAAACTGTTGCAGGAAAAAAAGAAAAAAATGCAGGTGGCCAGCCACATGATCTGAGAAATTTAATGATCTCAAACAAACCAAAGCCAATTTGATAGTGGCCAAACTGTAAAATTACAACTTTACGCATGTCACGTGATACCATGGGGCCAAAATGACATCTGTAAATGAGTGAATAATATTTTCTGAGATACAACAAAGTACAAAGACTTAAATAGGTCTTATTTAAATCTCTATGTCCTAAATGTTGCAAAACCCAGAGATATTTTCCTGCTGTTATTCATGTGAACAAGCCTGAGACCGAGTGATTAGGAGGAGGGGTTAAAGGAAACGCTGGTGCACTTGGTCTATGGGCCCATGGATGCAGAAGATCTGGGTATTTTTATACCTGGAAGTAAAAGTTTTTTGGCTTCATGTACCACTGAGCAACTTTCAAAGGAATGAAAATGGGTAAGCCTCCAATGCTGTATCCTGTTCTCTTCATAAATCTATGCTCTAAACTAGGAGAGAGAGCACGCGCATGCTTAATATGAGAAAAGCAGATCTGGGGAGGTCCTATTCACTTGACCTTTTCAGGGGCTCAGCCATTTCTGTGGGTGGGCCTAGTCATTTGTATTAGGCTAAGAACCACCGGTTGGCAAGGAAAAAGTTAATTTTGGACACTGATTAATGTTATCTGGTCTAGCTTCATGACTGTGGATGAAACCTAAGAACACAGACATTACTGGCTGAGATGAAACCTGAGAGCACAGATATAACTGTCTGACCATGTGTAGCACTTGTCCAGGCAGCTGTAGGCCAAGTGTTATAACTACCGGTCAGTGTCAGACACACTTACAGTCTGAGATAAGAGATATTCATAGCCTGATCTCTGGGTGTTTGTGGGGACAGGACTATTCTATACTTCACTCGTCAGCAATAATAATGCAAAACAGAAACGCCTTCCTAAGTTTTTTTTCGTTCTTTTGCCCAAAGTATTTTACATTTTCCCTTCGACAAAGGCATGTCAGTTTACTTCAAGATATGGCTGATAGTTTGATACTATTAGATATCTTCAGCTACTTGAATCCCTGCTGCTGCCGTTCCCTGTGAAATGTCAAAAATTGCAGATATCATGACAACATTTGTGGAAGAGAGGCTGATGCTATTTTACAGTAAAGCCTGGGTGTTCTCTCTCCAGCTCTGTCTAATATCTGCCAGACTCTTCAGAGTTCATCGCTGCCAACACTGGACGCCTCCTCTGACCTCTCTCACTGAAACACATCATTGCTTATCTTTGTAGAGCTGCACTATATATAGAGCATCGCTGAATAATCCCTGAAGAAGAAATGGAGTCCCTTTTCTTCAGAAATTTCTGTTACTTCAACTTTGAGAATGACCATGTAAATTTCTTGCATGATCGCCACTGAGCAGGAACCCTTACCTGGTGATAACACTTAGCAGATGTTTAATAACACGACCACAGGGCTGAGTTACATAATATCAAAAGCCTCCAATATTAAATAATGAATACAACCCAGCTGACAGCAACTGCAGCCAACAGTGAAATGACCTGTAGGTAAAAACCCAGCTAATAGCTCAATGCTGTTTCAGCCCTTATGAATATTTTGTGTGGGTCCCGAGTCTCTTTAAGTCAAACACCTGACCACACCCCACCCTTTTAACAGCGTTCCGTCTCATAAAAAACACAGGCCCTGTTGGTTTACAATCCACAAGGACCTGATTGAAAACAGAGCCCTTGTTGGCTGTGCACACGGCATTTGTTTTAAACTGATTCTACAGAAAAGAATAAGTAATTTATTGACACTGTTAACTTGTCAGGACAGCTCCTCTGCTGGAATCCAGCTGAATTTCCAAGCAAGGACATGTAATAAACCACTGTGAAGGTACAGTAAACATATCGCTTCTAATTTTTTATGTTCATAAAAAGCTAGCAGGCTGTGGCTGAAGTTAACGTCCTTATTTTCTGATCCCCAAACAATTTACCTTGAAAACAAACATCTCTCCTCGGAGCATTGCAACCGTGTCAAAGTTCCCTTCACAGATATTGGGTCCATAGTGATCTGGTCTCTCTGTGGTCCTGGGACGGTCAGGATGCCGAGGAGGTGTTTGAGGTGGCCTGGGCTCTGGGCGGCGGGGTGTCACAGTGGGCAGGGCCTGGGTGGGGCCGCTGTCTGGTTGACCTACAGGGACAAACAGAATGAGTTAAATATATTGTATCACATTATGAATAATGACAGGATATACCTGGGACTGACTGAGCAAGAAAGATGTTACCCAGTATGTCTTACTTTTCCTTCAGTACTTCTGAAATGCTTGAAATCAATTTTCTAGATAAATTAAGGCACACTATTGGGATAGGAATTTGGATAAACTGGAATTACAGCCTCACAGTTGTATGCCTCCACCAACCAGTGATGTTGCAGTTTACATCCATGTCTGTCCGGATTCATATTACATGCAGTGAAGACTTTGACGGAATTTAATGAAAGGTATTAAGTGTTATACTTCAGGAAAACATGGCTTCAACCCAGCAGCACAAATGTTCTATACAATCAGAGGAGTTTCAAGGTGGACACTCAAGATTATTCTCACCACTGCAGTATCTGACCAAATGTCTCCCCTTCTGTCTCTTAGTTTCGGTGTTGAATAATGTCCAGGAAAGTAATTTTGCAGAACATTCTGATATCACAGATAAGCTGACCTTTGAACTTTTGGATATAAAATGTCATCATGTCTTTGTTTTATCTTATTAGACATTTGTGTAAAAAAAAAAAAAAAAAAAAAGTCATAATAAGTTATGGCCAAAACATGATTTATGAGGTCACAGTGACCTTTGACCACCAAAATCTAATCAGTTCATCCTTGAGTCTAATACCCCTTTTCCACCAAAATTAACATGTGTACGCAGGTTGTTTTTTTTAAACTGCTGTGTCATGTTCGATATCAGAGACAGGCTGGAAAACAGGTTAGTAAACAGTAGAAAGCAGCATGGAAATGTTACAATGGTTACATCTTTATATATATCTATTACTTATTTGGTCTCTCTTCCAAACTCAGTGCAGGCTAAGTTGGAATGATGTTTAAGTGCTGCTTGGGCAGAGACAGACAGCCTTTTGTGGTGGCGCGTCATTGCATCTTGCTAGTAAAGGGACTAAAACTAGCATGTTCACCTGCGCATTGTGTGCCGTGTGGAGCAGGAGGCGTGAGTAATTTGACCTGGGTGTGAGTGCCAATTGTAACCTTTCCCGTTGCATTAAAAAGCCGGATGTTAGCAGGTTTCTTGTGCAGTGGGAAGAGGGCTTAAGTGGATTTTGTGCCAAATTTTAAGAAACACCCTGAAGGCATTCCCGAGGTATTATGCTCACTAAAATGGGATGGACAGAGGGATGGACGGTTGACGAATGAACCGACAACCCAAAAACATAATGAAAACACATAAAAATGAAACGAAAACTGTCACCAATAGAGTGGTCATTCAAAAAAATATATTTCAATTTTACAGAAAGTACAATCATCAGTTCATATTTGCATGATTTAACACAGTGAAAGGGTTATTTATATACTCTTGACATCAGAAGAGTCATCCATAAAACATCCTACCATAGATCTGCTGTATGCCTCGCCGGTCATCCTCAGGCAACTGGAAGTCGTCCGTCTCCATCCATTGGTAGAAGGGAGCCATGATGGCCAGTGGGTTGTTGGAATGCTCTAAACCCAAGGCGTGGCCCAGCTCGTGGACTGCCACCAGGAAGAGGTCATTACCTGTGTGGATATGACAAAGCAAAGACAGAAGTTAGGGGAGGAAAATTAGAAGATATGCACTGAGTTTTTTTACATTTGATCTCAAGAAAGGGACAGTTTGAGTTTGTTCAGAAGAACTAAGAGAGAATACACATGCCCCTCTGCATTTATTCATGTGTCTTGGAAAAACAGGACGGCAAAAGCTGCAGGCAACAGAGAGCAGGAAGGCCCAATAAATCCACACGGTCAGTGTATAAAAACAGCTTTTCATTGTTCCCTCCCAGTTATGATGTCATTAAACATCTCCGTAGATGTGACACATAAATCACACACAGGCATGCTAATGATTGCTGATATGAATCAACATACATTTCTAACATTTCTACCCAGTCAAAGGATGCTGTTGTCCACTGCCACCACAGCAATTACACACTGACACACTGGCAGAGCTGACACACTGACCACTGCATCAACTTCCTCTTTGCACAAAAGATGTCTTTTTTTAAATAGAACCAAAGAAAACCTGGTCCAGAATTGACCAACATATCCCTTAAAGTTCATCTCTGAAGTAAAGCCAGCACACATATGGGTATTTCCCCTCAGTCAATACCTCCTTGTTTCCCTGCCCTGCTCTTGGTGAACTTTGAACTTGCTAGGCAAGTGTCTGGCGAGATGGACTTTGCTCATTGGTCAGATTTGTACGAGTGACATAATGCAGTTGAGGGATTGGGACTTGGCGATGTCACTGCTGTGCATGCAAAGGGAAGGGGAGATGCTCTGGATGCCTGTCCTTGCACATCTCCTCATTTCCTCTTTGCAAAATACAAACACACACAAACACAAACACACACACAGGGATACACACAGTTCATCTCCCCCACCATCTATAATTTCAGAGTCACATGAATGTCCTCATGGTGTACTAAGCTGCAGCTCACACTCAAGGAGAGAAAACAGCAGAGGGCAAGACAGAGTGCTAGAGATAGCTGGGGATGGAAACAAAGAGAGACAGAGAGAACTGAGAGCAGATAAAGAGGCCTTTGTGAGGTAACTGTGACAACCATTCAGTTCGACAGAGTAAACTTCAAAAGTCTGGGCAAAGTTAGAAGTTCAGCCAGTGCAACTACAGCTAATTCTGACTACCCTGTACACATACACGCATATTTTGTCATTAAAGCAGTATTTCAACTCTTTGAAGCTTTGTTCACTTGTTTACCGTGTCTCACACCTCATTCATCAGCAGCTGAGGGGGCTCCCTTTGACGAACACACACACTAAAGCAGCACCCCGACAACCAACATGGACTCTCCAAGTCATTTGCGCTGCCTTTTTGCCAGTAACTGACTCACATTTGTCTCATCTCACCACAAAGCACCACAAAAGCCTCTGACCTTTTACTGCTACTGGCCTTTAGCGTTTCATCTGTGTGAGGTGTGTTCGAGTGTGCCTGTCAGCAAGTTATTGGGCTAAAGGGTAGAAGCTGTTTTTGTTTGAATGTCTGTGCCAGAAAGGCTGATTAATCACAATGTGCATCACAAGGTGCAACTGCTCTTCCCTGACAAATCAAACTGAGGTCAAGGAAAGGGAAAGAATACACTTTTCCTGCGAAGAAATGCTTGAATGGATTTGTGCTTTTACCATCATATACATTTTTTATGTGTAACTATTGATCCCTCCCAAAAAGAGGTCAGAGGTCAGATCTGATTCTATCTCATACTCAAGGACACTGCAGCTGGGCTAAGGCTTGAACATGGCTCTTTCCCACTTTTCACTTTACAAAAATTATAGTTGCACAATGTATCGGGGTTTTTTCACATTATCATAGTAATGCCAACTTCTGTGTAAACACATTGCAAATGACTGAAATATTGCACTCAAGGATTTTTTGCACAAGTTTAAACAGTATCAGTATTGTGAATTTTCCTCATATCATGAAGCCCTTTATATTATACACTATCAGCCAACGAGAGAGTCAGAAGAGTCAGTCTGTGTGAGTTTTGCCAGCTGAAAAAAAAAATCCTAAAATTTCACAAAGGGTAGAAGATATATATCAGCAATAGTGCAACTGTACGGCAGTAAAAAGCTGGAGTTAAATGAAGACTAAGTCTGTGAAAAGTTTGACTAATTAGATATGTGTCCAACTGGTGTCAGACACGTTTGTAATTTGGTTCTACTTTGCTTCTGAGCTGTTTAAGTAGCGTGGTGCAACAAAGGGACCAGTCTACAGATCTCCCCAAGTGGAACACACTCCCACTTACTGTGGCATTCCACCGTCCCTGTGATCTGTCCTGCTACACATCCCACACACAGCTGATCACACAGATACAGACACACACACACACACACACACACACACACACACGCATGCACGCACACACACATGCGCGGTCGCACATGCACACACGCAGAGTTAAGCTGTCTCTGTCTGCTGTGTGCATGTTGATAACAGGGCAAGGAAGCCCATTGTCACAAAATATCCCTCTCTAGGCAGCAGGGTTAATGGGTTCACAGCAACAAGAGGAAGACTTCTTAAAGATTCTTGAAAATGAAGATATTTTCTTAATCCTCACTTGTGAATATGATTAGTTTAATGCTAGACATTGGTGAAGAGTTGTAATTGGGTTTGGGGTTCATCTTAAGGAAAGTGTAAAGGTTAGGCAATGGTTTAGGCAATGATTTCAGCAAACTGAAGTCCTCAAAGGCACAAATGTACAAATATCCTGCATGTGTGTATGCGCCTGGTGCAGCTTGACAGATGGATCACAAAGCCCATGGCTCATTGTATGTCAGTACAAGTTCTTAACAACATTTGAGATCTATAAAGAGGTGCAGTTGGGGCAAAGACTGTGATGTCACCAAGTGTCGACTTTGAACTTTTACAGAGGTAAATGGAGCAGCGGAGCCTGACAAATGAGAGATGATGTAGCTGGCTAAGCCATGCCAACTCTAGTTAGATGTGGAGGAAAGCGACGGGGACAGCTGTTTGCAATCTATTATACAGATTCATTACAACCTGTGCAACATGGCAAGACTGCACTGCTGCGAACTGACCGTAAGCTGAACACTCACAGAGATGATCAAGGACCTAACAGCCCCTCAGTCCTTATTTCTACCTGAAAGTTCAGTAATGACTCCCTCTGCCCTCGAGAAAAAGTTTTATAACAGCTGTCTGTGTGGCTGCACGCACATAAACAGACATTCTACACACCAACTCAACTTATGCAGCAAAACATCCACCCACCTGAAGCCACTTAAGACAGTGTTTCTTTCTAAAGTTGTAAAAACCTCTCCCAGAAAGGTTTTTGTATATTTGGAACATCATTTTCTTTCTGGTTGTTATTTATGCTTTCTGTAGCACTAGGCTTTCACTGAGAAAATAACTACTGTCCCTAAAATTCACAGTGCAATAGACATTCTGAATCATACAGACAATGACCATTTACCTTGTACGTTCTGGTTTCCTATGGTCCATGGTTCATCCGAGTCAAAGTGTGTGTCTCCACCCATCCCAGGTCCAGGGAAGTAGGCATGAGCTAGGAAGCCTCCCTCCCCATCAAAAGGAGAGCTGTCTCCGTGAAAACCAGAAGCGAAGAAGATCATAATGTCGGGCTCCTTACGGCGTCCATATTTGATCTCCTGGTAGGGAATTTCATCAAAGGTCAACGGGGTCACCCTCTCCCAGACTTTAAAAGCGCGACGGATGGCTTCGTATGAATTATACTCTCCAATCTTGGGAGTGTAGTTCTGGATACTGTGGGAACAAAGAGGGGAAGAGAAACTGAATCTAACAAATACCATTGTCCCAATGGAGTCATTTTAGAGTCATAAGCAACATGGAAATAAAAAAGCAGGCCTGTCACAATAAATAGGTTATCAACTTATCGTATGATATATTGACAGGACCTTGATAATTTTTCCAACCATGATACTGCCTGCTGTGTTTGCATGCCTGTTTTCTTCATAAAGGATTGTCACCAATATTTTAGCCAGCACAAATCCTAAACAGCGGAATTTCCTGACCATTATTGGACTTGGGAGCAGCAATTTTCCCTTTTTTTTATTTCCATCCTTGCCTACTTGCACAAGTCCAACTAAAAATCAAACAACACTCAAAGACGACACAGCACAGCTTAGCGGTAGCCTGCAGCTACACAAAAAGTCAGACAACTTTGTCCTCCACTCTGTAAATCCATCAGCAAACCACACAGCTCACAAGCCGTCCATCCACGGGAGCTGACTGTAGCACACTGGCAAGACTATGGAGGTAACTGGTGTTCGCTATGCTCAGCTTGTCTATAAATTGCAAAATGCATCACATCACTTAGTTTTGTTGGCCAAATTTTGTATTAATTCTCAAACTGAATAATTGTGGGCTACTTCTACACATTTTCTATAGTCTTATACATACCTTTTTTGTATATATTAACAGGTGTTTCTTACTTTTTTAAAACTATGTTTAATATTTTTTTCATAATCTAATTCCAGTGTTTGAATATCATAAAAAAAATCAAAAGGTTAATCTCTCTGAAAGAATCTGTTTGTGATAATACTATCATTATATCAGTGGCATATGATGGTCTTCAAATGACAATGTCCCTAAGCCCACTTATTTATGGGACAATGTATCATCTCACAAGGTAGTTATTGTGATATTGTGATAGAAAGATTTTGTGGATGTACTGTGCATTTGTGGCAGGTCAGATTTCCTTTACAAGCAGAACGGCTTTTTCTTACCTGTAAGTGAGGTGGCTCTTGTTCCATTTATGTCCTGTGAGGGCATAGCGTTTCCGCCGCACGTTGGTTTTGATCTGGCCTCCAAACTTGTCACGCACACCGCAGCGGGGTCTCCTCATGGCACTGAAGGAAGTCAGAGGCAGGCAAGAGATGTGTGTGAGTGTTGAAAGGCAGGAGCACCCAAGAGAAGGGATGAAGGGGAGCATGATGTTAAAACTTCTACATTCTCCTCTTGATGTCTGTGTACTTTTTTGTTGTTTAATTTAAAGTGTACCTGTGAGCTGCCTAGTGCAGCCAGGTTTCTGATCCTGCTCTTCTAAAGTAACTGGGGATAACCTGCTTCTTGCTCAGTGGTGGTTACTGAGTATTTGACCTGCAAAATCCTGTCCTGGTAAAAAATTAATTGCCAAATTTGAGACCAAATCATCATCAAAATGGGCAGCAGGACAGTGTTTTGGGGGCTGGTCCACATTAGATATTTTTATTAGTGGGTGTTAGTTTAAATGTGGAAAACATCGTAGTTAATCCCTGCTAACCTGATGGTTTGAGGGTCCATCGTTCCAGTGACCTCCAGGCCATAAAACCGCTGCATGTCGCTGATTGCGTTGGACAGGATCTGAGCTGATCGCATGGTCGACATCTGTCTGCTGGCCTGGGGCAGGTAACCGTACATCCTCAGCCATGCCTGCAGACCAGAAGAAAAACATACAGAAAACTGTTACATGTATCATATATATATATACATTTATCATTATATAATCTATTTGTATATTGTGATGCCATCTCACTTGAATCAAAGCTCATTAGACTTATATCTTGACAACACCAATTTGGGGCTGAAACAACTGCACGGAAATCTATAAAAACTGATTTTGTTCTTATGAATGCTTGTGCACCCCTGCAGAACATATTGAAAAAAACATTCAGACAAACCTCTGTTTCAGTGGATTTCTGCCTGCCTTTCACCAATGAAATCCTTTGTTTCAAATGACTCTACCCTCTGGTCATAGCTAGCTTGGGAAACATCTTATTAAATTTGGTTTCTCAACAGACAATATTATATGACAAACACTGCGACGACTCCTTTCACAACCAAAGATCACCCAGCAACTGCCAACATTGTATGCTGGTCATGGAACAGGGCTAGCTACAAGGACATCAACACTGTAAGGCCTACTGTATCTGACTGTTCTCTGGGGGTGTGTAACTGATAGGGCTGGGGTGCAGGGGGTTAATGACAGACTCACAGAAACGTGATATTTGACCCAATCACAGATGACGCAAAGTCTATCCCACCTGTTATGTAGAAACCTAATATCACATGCACGCACACACAGGCAAGCACTTGCCTATGGGGTAGTCTCAGACACTGGATACGCCTACACACGGACACACGGACACACTCCCCACGGTGGTGCAGGGAATGTAAAAGGATGTGTGTCTGAGTGTGCATGTGTGCTCATGCATGTGGCTGTGTGAGCGTCTTTGTGTGCAAGTTTACGCCCAGCTTTCACAATGCAGAATACTGCCTGATAATCTGTATTGACTTATCCACTCCTTAAAAGCCATAAAAACAAAACTCACCTCTTTCAGTCTGTCTCTCTCTCACACAAACCAACAATACACACATCTCATAAATCTGAAATACTGTATAAAATAAGTGCTCTGGTCACATAGCTGCCCAACAAATTGGTTAGTGGAGGTGGTAACCCCCCAACCAGACAAAGGGTTTATTTGCTGTATGTGTGTCCTACACAAACAAAATATCCCCACAGTCCAATGAAAACAAATTACAAAGGGTCTCCCAGACCTGCCTTGATTTACTCTGTTTCCCCTCTGCCTGAGTCTTCTGCACTGTATACACAACTATTATAGGACTGTATGTAATAAAGGGAAAAGGACCTGTGCTCCTCTTTGAAATCACCCACTGATGAGAGGAGTTGATATTATCAACACAGAGCTACTGACATTAAAAGTACCAGCCCAGCTGGTGATATTAAACCTCAACATGACTTCAGACAGAGAACTTTGCCTGCAACATTCACAGCTGGAGATAAAACCACATTTTGCCTGCATGCGTCATTCCCGCACCGTGAATTAATGTGAAGAGAATGCATAATGCCTATCCATCAATCACTGTCAATTTCTGAGCTGAGTCTGACAGATACTGAGGGCATCTCATCCTTTGTGATCAATTAATGTAGGAGATAACTACTGTCACCCATTAAATATGGAACCTTTATTGAAGTGGTGACTTTTCCCCAGAGGTTAGAGTTTTTTACCAAAAGTGTATCAAATTTTTATCATTGAATATTGACCAGAAAAGTGTTTTTGCAGAACATTATGATGTCAGAGTGAAGATTTACTTGTGTTTTTTGTTTTTGGTTTTTTTTTTTGTTACCCGAAAAATATGCAACAAAACAAGAAATATGTAACAAAAGAGAACAAGAAGAAGAAAAGAACACAGGTTGCTTCAAAGAAAAACTAAACAGTATGACACATGCGACAAGTGAACCATAAAACAAGGGCAACTATGAACAATTGAAAAGACCAGCCAGAACACACCCTGACATTGGCATATAAATGACTGCACACAAAATTCCTGAGACAGTGCTTGAAAACAGCCTCGAGGAACCAATGACTGCAATTTTAAGTCCCTCTACAGAAGACTCCACAAATATGGAGCAGCATACATACAGGCTCATTTGCCAAACTCTGTACATACCCTAGGTATAGACAATAAGATGACCTTTGACCTTTTGAATATAAAATGTCATCAGATGTTTGTGTGAAATTTTAGCATATGAATGTTTGAGTTATGGCCAAAAAGTTGTTTTGTGGGGTCACAGTGACAGTGACTACCAAAATCTAATCAGTTCATTCTTGAGTTCAAGAGGACGTCTGTACCAATCTGAAGAAATTTCTGCAAGGCCTAATATCACATTCATAAGAATGGGACAGGCAGATGAATAGATGGAAAAACAACTTCTGTCTACGTCTCTGACAACTGGGACATAAAAAAGATGCACTGACTAATACAAAAGCAATTCTTTTCAATCATCACTTATGACCCACTCTCAGTGTGCAGTGGTGGTGCTTGTATTTTCTTTTTTTTTCTTATTTTGCTGTGTTCAGGACATTTCTGGGCACAGTGGCAGGTGAAGTTGGGACTTTATAAAAAGGTAGCGACCATGTGCCGGATTGTAAACAGCATGCATCCGAGAGGAAACTATAAAAACAGTGCAGATATATTGAGGTGAAACACCGCGTGGATAAAGCTTGTTCCAAAACAAGAGTCAATCTGGGGTTGGCTTTCACTTGTGCTGGCAAGCATAATCACAGATTCTAACTGACAATTCCTCCATAGTATACCTTTAAAATTAAATGAAGTCAATACAGAACATTTCTTCAAATTCACACATCTGTAGTAAATAATACAACTAACTCAAAGGCACAATGTAGTGAGGCAAAAACCTTCACGTGAGACCTCATGTCTTTATAGTCTATCTACTGGCCATCAGGAGGTCAAGGGTAGAAACGCAAAATGTTTGAGCCCTAAGGCTGCACAGCACTTGGCCTGAGGAGCTCAAACCTTCAAAACACATTTGTTCAGACAGGCTGCTATGTGATGATGAGCTTTCTACACACATTGTTCTAGCACTATTTGGCTGTTTCAGTCAAATTATTATTTCTTATTACTTATAATTATTATTACTATACAATGCAGAGCTATAACACATTACACGTTCTCACGTTCTCTAATACATATGTGTGTTTCATACTGTATTTTATTCCTATTAAACCCTGTGTATTCAATAATCCTATATTTATTGTTATAATATCCCATTATATACTATCCTATGTGTATACACATGCTGCTTGTCAGTTTAGTTACTGTTCTACATATCTGTTATAATTTCACCTCTTATATTCTATTATTAAACACATGCATGTAAAACACAATACTGTGTATAGCTTTTTATTTACATTTGTTATACATTTTCTCTACTTACTGTTAACTTTTCTGTACCTGTATGGAGATTTAATTGAATTTTGGTTAATGGGCAGTTTTCCCTATTTTTATTCATTTTTTTTATTCCAATGATTGTTCTATCCTATTGTACCTACTGTGTGTGGCCTGTTGCTTGCTTACTTGCTATGCTTGTGTGGCTGTAACACCTAATTTTGCCCCAGGGATTATTAGTGTTATCTTAATGGCCTTATAACTCTATTATTGTCTTTTGCAGACGTATAGCTGTAAAGAGAAATTAGTTTTTATACATATACATACATACATATATATATATTATATATATATATATATATATATATATATATATATATATATATATATCTTACTATATAATGATGAAAACTCTGTGCATGTGTCTATTGCTTCCGGTAATACAGATTTTCCACCATTTTGAATTTTTTTGAAAAACACTTAAATCGATCTCTTCCTAGGAAGTCTGCATGAAACTTGGTGAACATAATCTAGGGACCAATATCTAAAGTTCCCTCTTGGCAAAAGTTGGAAAACTTACTAAAACTGAGCTTCTATAAGGCAATGAATATTGCAGAGGGCGTGGCTCATCACATAAAGGTGTATAACATCTCAAGGGTTTCACGATCACCACGCAACTTTGTAGGCATATGACCACACATAATCTGAGGGGACCCCTCCATTATTGACCCCATCAAACAAAATGGGGGCGCTAGAGAGCTAATTTCTTATCTAGGCCTAACCGCCATATTGATTTTTACTAAACTTGGTAGATATGTAGAACAGGACGCCTCAAGGTGACTGGAGAAATGTAAGTTTAATTGGCAACTGGGTGGCAATATAACAACGGAAAAATGCTTAAAAATGGCTAAAATGCAACCGATCGCTGTGGCTCCCCCTGTGGCTGAATGTTTCTTTTTCTCTCTAATTTTTGGTATGACTAAGTCATGGTATGGTATGCTGTACATAATCACGGAAACTGTCAGTGTGTCATTCTGTCAGTCAGTCATTCTGTCTGCCCACGTTTTTCTACTCACTGACGTGGTCAATCTTTGTGAAACTGCACATAGGCATTGAGGACTGGCATAGGTAGAAGGTGACAAAGCTACCAATGGGTATGGACTAGTATACATATATATGTATATATATATATATATATAATATATATATATATATATGTACACATAATTTATTTTAACATTTCTCCCTCTCTGTGACTCATCTTTGTCTTTCTCATCCTGTCAGTGGCTGTATCAGCTCTCTGAGTGAGTGTGTAGGAGCAGGAAGAGATGTGGAGAGTATTGAACTGGACGTGACCCTGACCCACCTCTGCCTGCAGATAAGAAAGCTTCAGATACACAATGACACACACACACACGCACAAATAAATTCCAACACAAATATGCACTTCCTGAAAGACTATCTAAATACTCTCACCCACACGCAAACACACACACACACACACACTCACACACACACACACACACACACACACACACAGGCAAAAGAAACAGGTGGCGGGCTTCACAAAACACTCTCTTCATCTGAAATAACTTCAGCATATGTTTTCACTGTTACACAATGACTACGAAGACACCAGCATCATCATTAGTATATCAGCTGGACAATAACTCAACACCAATGACTAATCAATAAGCCCTCCTCTTTGGTTACTGTTGCTATGCCTGTAGTTTTCCAATCTTGCAAGACATATAATGCAGTTAACAGTGATAAGAGTGGCATATTTATCATTGTATATCTTCAGTTATGTCTGACAAAAGGTCCCTGATATCAATAAAAGGCCAACAAAAGCAGGCTTCTCATTTTTAGACAGTGACTATTGATTTTCCCAATTGAAATGATAACTGTCACTGGCAGATATTATCATGTGGGTTGAAAAATCCATCTCAGACTGACTTGTTTTAAAACAAAACTCTATGGAGAGGCAAAGACCATTCCCTTCCAGTGAACCACCAGGGGACCTCATTTCAGAAAAAATACATATGGTAGTTAATCGGGAGTAAAACAAGGAAAACAACAAATTCACAGTTTGTTATAGAATTGCTTAAGTCTCACGGGAGCTACGATACCTATGTGTTTCATGCCAGGATATACTCACATGAGCAAGGGGTCTCACATGTGTTATTCATGGCACATTTCAAATGGGATGAAACATGACAAATAATAAATTCATCTTAAAATGAAGAACAATGCTGTCAGACAGAGTCAGACAGCAGAGGGGACCTGCTTTCTCTAGGGCTGTATCCAGTGATCAGCCTCCTTTTTGCTGAATTTAACACATTGTGTAAATTAGCCTAGCAGGTAGCAGCCTTTCCCTCTACTCTCATGAAGCTGAGGACAGAAAGAGAGATTTAATAAAGGTAACATATTGGCTCCATTATTACTCACGAGGTTCAAAAACAAAAAATGTCTTAAACTAGACATGTTTTCCTCACGCATACAACATGCTAACATTATAAACATAAACCCATGACATTTCCCATTGCATTAATAAGCCTGGCTGCTAGTGGACTTTCCTCTACTCATATGAAGCCATAATGAATCACACATAAGATTTAAAATGCTATTTTGTGGGGCCTTTTTTAGTCTTATTTATTGTTTATGGTTTATGGTTTCTAATTTACAAAAATAAACAGGAGGTCTGGGTTGACTTGCCACATCCACTCATCAGTCACTCCAAAATGGTGTAATTTCATCACTAACTCACTAACAGACAGACTTTCGTCTAGGGGGTCTGGCTGGCCTGCATTCTACGGTCCAGCCAAAAATAATTTACCTCACCGTTGACCACCCTAAATATTTTTTTCCAAAATAAGGTCCCATGGGCAACCGTCCAAACTCTTTAGATGCAGAGTATCGCTCTTATTACAGCCTATGCATACTACCGTGGCATGTAAAGAAATCCAAAGTCTGACAGGCCTACTGTGCCTGGTTACCACTGAGCTATGACAGACTCTTCAATATGAAATATTAAGAGAGCATCTTACCAGAGTTTGATTTCATCACGGCAGCATACAACCATTTTTTTTCAAAATGCTAATTTTATAGGTTGGATTCCATTAGCTGGGTTGAAGAAAACAAATGATTCTTAAATGACAAAAAACATGTCCATAAAAGACAGAAAATCTTTCAAGAGCTAATTAGTAATGAGCAGTATTGATTGTCGCTTCATGTCTGCTAATGCTGTTCATATTTCATACTTCCTTAAGATAAAAACAAAGCACTTGCTGTAATGCACCCACTAACGCTGGTAGTGTTGCTACAGTCATCCAACCACAACAGAAACTGCAGGAGAAACAGAGGAGTAAAACTGCAACTCCCATCAGAAGTCCAACATAAGTAATTTAAAGTAAAACCCAAGCTCGTATTCTGTGTAATCTCCAACATGAGCCTTTCCACATTCCAGCTACTTCCTCTCCACTCCTCTGTGATCAGCATCTCCACATGGTTGTCATTGTTGCACTGATAGTACTTGATGAAAAAGGGAAATGCCTTCATGTCTGTTGATATTTGTGTCTCGTGTATATAGGAATGTGAGGTTGTCTCTACACACAGTCTCTGTCCCTTTACCAAGCCAGTATTTACAACGGGCTGCAGTTGGGTACGAGGGAAGAGCTGCATTGCTGTTGGGAAGATGTATGGAGGCATATGAACCCCTGCCACCCCTCACGCCCATCGTCTAAAACAGAAAAGTACTTCAGTCTGGCTGTTCACCTTCCCTCATCAGCTGGGCTGAATACAAAACAAGTCTTAGACAACAGGAGCAATAGAAGAGTGCTTGTGTGTATGTGTGTGCGCGCGTGTACGATTGGCCTCGTCTATTAAATGGTCTTTCAAAGAGTCCTTGAGCTTACCTGCCAAAACCAGACCCAGCAATATACAAGGAGCTGTAAAACCTGCCAGGAGTGCGTGTGTGTGTGTGTGTGTGTATGTATGTGTGTGTGTGTGAGTGAGTGAGTGTGTGAGTGTGTGTCCACCACAATGTCAGCCAAGATACTAACAGAGCTTTTATTCCGGGGCTTGGTCTGCTGCCATCTCTTACCCCCAAAGTCCTACCAAGAAGATGGATAAGTAAATGGAGTACGAGAAAGAGAGAGAAACAGATACAGACAGAAGGAAGAGGATTTAATTTGTTCAATTTAAAGATTTCATGAGACACACAGAGTTAGAGAGGCAAACAGACATGCCACTTTTTCTGCCTGCAAGACAGTAATCCACACATACAGATATATGAAGCAGTAGAGCTGCACGACACTGGGAGAATATAACATTGTGATCTTTTTTGTCCGGGTTTGAGCAGCAAACCTCCTTTCATCACTGTTAGCAATGTTAGCAGCATCAGCACGGCTAGTGGTGCTAACAATGCTAAGTGGGTTTTGCAGCTCAAAATGAAGCCGCCTACTCACCGGGGCTACCTGATCTGACCAGAGCGTGGCCACTATGTTTCCGCAGCAGCGCCATCCCACCACTGGGATGTTGTTACCAGTGGTAATCACAAGTAAGTGGTGCCACCAGCTAATGCATGGTGCAGAGCAGCCAAAGCTAACCAGTGGAGACTGGAGGGTGGGCACCGAGTTTTCCCATGTAAAAGCGGCTCTGTCAGTTAAGCCATAGGAAAGTAAAAGGCAAGACATTTACAACACAACACACAAAAGTTGCACCACCTCTAAATGGATAGCTCTTTGAAACAAAAAGGAAAACCTCTTGTATGTCATGTCATTTTGCATATTTTCTTAGAAATCAACTGGTTAGTTAACAGTTAATGGGTGTCGGGCTATCAAAAGCAAACTTAACCAAAACTGACAACCCCAATACTGCAATATAAAAACACTGTAATCTTTTCAAGATGAATTGAATAGCTGTATTTGTGAAGAATAAATCATTCTATATATTCTATAGTCTCTGCCTGGAAAATAATAACAAGAAAACCTGCACCTGAAAATGGCATTTTTGAGTGTAAACTGTCCTTTGAATTGATTTTGGAGGGTGAAATTAGGTACTTTACTACACTGGTTGACTTTCCATGACACCATTGTATTCATATAACGTTAATAGGGGAGACCAGGGGCAATTATAAAGGGACCAATTGTAACACACTGTTGAGCCAGCCTTAGTCACCGCAGGGTAAATTCATTCACCGTGACAGCCCTAACTTCCCACGTCACTTACATACGTAACCTGTCTTACACAGGGGAAGACATGGCTAGTTACATTAGTCATCGAAAATGAGGACCATGCGAGTTTTCATTTTGTATCAAGCAGCAAAAATGTTGTAGTGTGAGGTGTTTGCCTTAATTTGCCTTACTTGACATCACACATCCTGCGATGCCACTATTGCACACATCTTAATGTCAATGCTGAAATGATATATTGTGTGTAGCCCTATAAAGTATACTAGGACACATAAAAATGCAATTCAGCATAGCACAGGAAATACCAAAAACATATAAATAAGTGCACAATTATCCTAAGACACACCCAGAGATGGTTTCCATCCAGTTTGTGGACATGGTGTCAGCCAATCACAGGGGAGCAGGGGGGAAGCGGCTGGAATGTGAAGAGACAGCATGCTGCTGATTACATGGATATAAAGAGGATACGGACTGAGGAAGCTGTCGAGTTATCTGCAGCAATAAGTCACTCATTACTACTCTCCCTACTATTGCTCAGCTTTAGCTACAAATTGCTGTTGCACACTTTTTGCAATCTCTCTATGCAGTCTGTCTTATCATGTCCATGTTTCTTTCTGTACTCTCTCATCCTCTTTCTCTCCTATTCGCCGGTCTTCTCTCACAGCTTTCTCTTCAGACAAGAGGGTCCATTGTATTTCCTAAGATGCCTTGGAGTCCCAGGCCCAGCATGCCTGTGCACTGCGTGTGTGTATGTGTGTGTCCCATTTAGAGAACAGCTGTCACATTCAGCCATCACATGCTGCACAGCTGAGACTGACCACCACCGTCCCCGTCAACTTTCTCTCTCTGTCTTTGTATGCTCTCCCTCTTTCATAAAGAGCCCCACCACAGGTTTCTCTTGGCCGTTGCTCTGATATTTCTCTTTTTCAATCAAAATTTCTCTGATTCTTGTCGCACTCACAATCTCTCTCTTTTTCCTTCATTCAGCTACCTTCCCACTTCATCCTTTTTGTCCAGACAGAGTAGGAGTTGATGTCTCAGGCCAACTCCTAAACACATGGATTGAGCCACATCTGAGAGTGAGGATCAGATTGAACTCCAGACAAAGTATTACAGTGTGTGAATAAACTGTTGAGTGTGTTTATAACGTAGTTTCAACACAATCCAACACAGTCTAGGTTTGTTTTACAGACACAGGCTGCTAAGAACCAAACCAAACAAGATACTATGTTATGTGATTTTATATGATGATTATGCTGATCAAGACACACTAACGCTTCATCCAGACTTAAACTCCATACACATTAGTTTTTTAGCACCGTTTCAGAATTAATTTCTGTCCATATTATCACACCTGAAAAATGAGTATCAAATGACTTCACGTACACTAAACATGCATGTACCAATGCAAATAAGGAAGCAGACTGTGTACACTGCAGGTGGTTGCTTAGTTCCAAAAAAATCCTACAAGGATGGCGAAAAGTAAGGCCAGTGATTTATTTACTAAACCAACAACAAGATGAAATGTTAATGAAAGTGACATTAGTATGGCAGTCAGAGCAAACAAATAAGGCAACATACTAAGGCAATACCATCTGGGAGTATTATCCATCATCAAAGAAAGCCATGGAAATGGGAAGTAAGTACCCATACAAGAAGGATGAAACCACAAAAGGTATCTAAAATGTTTTAACTCTAGAAGCTGGGACTGGTAAGACCAAATCAGGAAGCAAACATGGGTGTCTATGTTATGGCTTCCAAAAGTCAGAATTATTGCCCTTCCAGACTAAAACACAACCTCGGAGTTTTCAAAGGTCTGCATTTTAAGGGCTCCAAAATACCGAAGTAGTGTGGAAACTAGGCGTAAATGCAGCAATAGTTAGTTAGTTAGTTTTTTAAAACTGAAACATAACAGTGTAAAAGTAGCCAAAGTCTTTCTTTGCCTTTATTTGAGAAAGTAGACCATAAAGCGTGCACACACTTGGTACCTAATTCCTCACCACAGAAATTACAGCGTATTTTCTGTTCACACATACAAATTTCTATAAGCCCTGTCAAGGTGTTTGTGAGTGAAATCAAATGTTCCTCTCAGATTACAAAGAAACATAGCCTTTATCAGCCACAACAAACACCAGTGACTTCTTAAAGCAGGGTCTCCACTACCATAAGGATTAGTGGGCAGGTCATGGAGATCAGCAGATCCATCAACAAACCCAACAGCATGACATGTTTAAGTCAACAAGTAGCACCTGTGGTCTTAGGACGCATTCACACCCGCACTATTTGGTCTGCTTTAAACGAATCCTGGTCCGCTTCTATGGATAGTCCAGTTCGTTTGGAGTGGTGTGAGCGCTCATTCGAACTCTGGTGCGGACCAAACGAGCAAACCCTGGTCCACTTAGAGTGGGAAATTCAAACGGACTATCCAGCTAACTAAAGAGAGGTGGTGAACCAAAGAGGGGAAGTGACGTAGAGCACAGTGCATTTTGGGTAGAAAAAAAAAACAAAGCCAACAACACAAACAGGGAGAAGCAGAGGTAAAAAAAGAAAAAGTTGGGAAATGTCTCGTGGGCAGATGTGGGGTAGTGAGGACATGCAGGTGTTGTTTGTTTTTGTGGTGACCAAGCCAGCTGAAGGGGACGGATTTTCATTTTCTGTCCTGGCCAAGCAATGAGCCGGGTTTTCTTCCTCCTCATGCTTTTTTCCTTCCTGGTCAGTAGTTGTTTTGGGCCATACCGCCCCCAAACAAGCAGCTGTTGTAACTACATGACTTTAAAAAGTGTAGTGTGAAAGTGAACCAAACCAAATGAAGGTGTGGAATTTCTCAGCATTCACCGCCCAATCAAACCGAGCCCCCTGGACTATCCTAGTGTGAATGCCCCCTTAGATACAAGCCTCTGATCTTCACCATACTTGCCAAGATGCTGCTGATTTTAAGATAACAATGCAAAAATAAAAATCATCTGAACTTGTCAGATGGAAAGCTACAGGGGACAGGTGCTTATTACACTTCCCTCCAAGGCAACACAGCACTGTGTATTATGCTGTTCCTAACAACAACCGTGGCATGGCACGAGAATTCTGACCATAAAGATATTTAGCATATCCTCATATGTAAAACTGACCCCAAAGTAAAGGCAGTCCTGACACTTACATTGTCTCATAATTTGACTTTTAATGCAAATAGCCTAATAGTGTTTGAGTACCTACTTCTTAATAAAACACTCATGCACGACACTGTATTGTCTTCTTTATTTTGCATTGTAGTAAGTTTTTGTTATTAAATAAAGACAGAGTAGGAGCTGAGGTCTCCTATAGCTATCCAGTAAATGCCTATCCAGTAAATTAACTGCTACGGGGGAACAATATTTGTTGTTGGCTTGACTGTCATTGACATTCAGCTCTTTTCAACAACACACAGATTTTTACCAGCGCAAGAATATCCTATTTACGAAGCTGTCAAGCCTTTCTTCTTCAATTAGTTATGGAGCCTTAATTTACTTTTGTTGGAACAGCAACCATCAATAAAGTGCAAGTGCAGCGCGTCCAAGATGCACTTTACTTTTGGAGATCTATGCTTGTATGGAGCATTCCAAATGTTAAGTAGACAACATAGGTAATGCAATTGTTATGATTTCAACTGACATACACAAACACAAACACATTTAGCAACAATTGCTTAGGAATTTCTCATCTGTCCACACATTGTGTAAACCCTTTAGCTCTTGTCTGAGTAAGACACATTAGCAGACACCTGTGCACACCCACACAACCCCACACCCACACACAATACGCCACCAGAATATGTTGTAACCTGACTGACAAGCAGCTCCCTGAGTTTGGTAATGCAAGCTCACTACTGATGACCAGACGGTCTCTCTAGCTCTCTGTCTGTCTGTCTGTCTGTCTGTCCCTCTCTGTCAGGCAACAAACAAAAGCTCCACCACTAATTACCTTCTTAGAGGTATAAAGTCAGCTCTTATCTCTTACATTGTCTCTCAAAACAAACAAGTGTCCTGTATAGCCACTGGACTGGCGGAACAAACATGCAAGAAATGCTGGTTCAAGTTCCAACTTGCTACTTTGGTGCACTTTGGCTAATGACACACCTAAATGAGGTAAAACAAATGTGTGCAGGTGTCCCTAAGGGTTAACAGGTCAGTGAAGAAGACATTATGAGCATTAAAAAATATGAATTGCCAAGAGAAAGATTTCACTGGATATCCTGTTGGAGAAGTAAGCTAAGTCTTGCTGATTCTGCTTTGCATTAAAGTAGCTCTCAAAGTGATAAGCATGAGAACGATGCTTTGCTTTTTGTGCGTGTTTTGTCATTCACCTAAATTTTAAGTAGGATTCCTAAATTCTAGCACATTAATTTTCAAAGAAAGGTCTAGAGGCAATGAAGTGTCTTTGAGAAGGTGTGATGGGAGTGCCCATTAGAAAAAATAAAACATCTCAACTGTTCAATTACTAAAGGACATGAAGGCCTCTATAATTACATTATAGACGTAAATGGTCAGAAAACTGGGTCCCTGACAGGCAGATTTTTGGAACCCTATGGATGAAAATGACTGCAATATAAAAGAGTTTAAGTTCACATAGTTCTTATTATGCCTGCCACAGTGTAAAGATTTGCTGAGGATAAGCTTTTCTTTTTGTGGACTATACACCTGTCAGTCAATCTGAAACCAAATGAACCACACAGGACAATAAGCTTGTGTTATTATGATTATAATGATAATGTAATTATTAGTATCATACACCAGATCTTGTGCACTGGCCGGTCCTGCATTAATTATGATTGGCTGGATCTTGCTTGAAGTGTTACACAGGCAACAATTATAATAAAGGCTGCTATCATGAATTGTGACAGTATAATGCTTACAAGATGAATACTATTTTAAACACACTTGTGTGGTTATTTTAACGCATATACCGTACTCTTTCCAATGCAGCGGTTTCTCTGTGGCAGCAAACCACTGCTTGCCTTGACATCATGACTTAATTTGGTCATTTTCAAATGGTGTAGTGTTAAAATTAACATTATGAAGTCTTCTTTGACCTCTCCTGTCTCTGTTTTCACTGCTGTACGTACGTAAAGAGCATCATTTAGTTAGTTTTATCAGTGATAACACTGTTGTGTTTTTACCTCTGCGTTGAAGTCGCCGGCATCCTCCGCTCCACGCGCCACCAGCGCACACAGCCACAGCGCGAGGAAGGTGCGTCTCCAGAGCAACCAGAAGCAAGTGCTCCGCGAGGTGGAGGCCATGGTCCGGGCGCGAGGGAAATCACTCGTCGTTCGTCTTGGTTCAATCCCGGCGGTGTGATACAATGTCTCTGACGAGTTTTTAACTCGCGGTTTTCTCTAATTCATGCGGTAAAAGCCCTAATAAAAAAACTGCTGTAAACTACTCCCTGGCAAAAATGTTATGACAGTCCTCAACAGTGCACTTGCATCCTGGAAAAGAGCCCCACTCCAGATTTACAGTCAGAGCTGTACAAACCCACCCTCCATAAATGTCGGTAAGTTGTCTTCACTCATGTGTGAACCTGTGAGCCCTTACAGCTTTCTCCTGCAAGTTTTCTTTTTATAACGTTGACAGACCGTGGCACCTTTATTTGCTTACAGTGCCGCGTTATCTCCAGCGGGACTAACCCACCAGAGCGCACGTCTCATTTAATAAACATCGAAGTCGTTGCCTTCTTCGTAACCTTGAAAGTGCACTTTACCAAAGAGCCACACCGTCTCCTGCTAAGCTAAGACTACTATCAGCAAAGTGGGTCTAACGTTACCGCAGAAATGCTCTGTAGTAAATCATTTACTGCCAACAATGTTCAAACCCGGCTGGTTAATAATCTCCCCTCGCGATAATGCCTTCAACAGTGCAGTTAAATGTACCCTGAGAAAGTTTGCAAACTACAAAAACACCAACAAAATTATAAGTTCACCGCACTTGACCGACTCCTTCAGCAGTAGCTAAAACCGGTGCCGTAGCGAGCACCGCTCTTTTAGACCGCAACCTCTCTTGTTAAAAATATATATTTGACGGTTTCTTTGCCCTCTACATCCAGTTTGTCCCTTTTCCCAGAGGAAATCTTCCCGGACGCCGATACTTAGCTAGTTGCTATCAGTCATGTCCTGAGTGAGTGGCTCTGTGTTGTCTCCCGACCGGAGCGGGACAGACAGTGGACTGCTGCTGGTGCCTGTTTCGGTACCTAACGTGGAGATGCCAGCGTCAAGCGTGACAGCACGGTGACGAGGTGTCCCTGTCATGACTTTCAAAATAAAATCTAGGTAATCTGATTGAGTCTGACAGCAGGGAGACTAGGCAGCTAAAGGGATATATGATAAACTAATACAGAAAGTTTATTTCTCCCTTCAAAACCTACGACACTTCCCTTCTCAAATATGGTCTCGTTAACAGCACACAACAGTTAACACTTTGAAACGTTCGGGAGAGGTCCTGGGAAAAATGTATTAGCTTATTTGATCGATACTATAACATTTTACACAGGCAGCCAAGGGAAATGTTACTGCAAACTACCTGTCTTGGTTTTTAATTGAAATATTTTTAAAAGCCTTTTTTTCCCCATATGTGATTACCTTTGCATCTTATTTTGAAGGCACATCGTTTCCGGCACTGGCTTGTCTCTTTGTGGCTGACTTGATGGAACTGACCACTACAATGCTCTAATCAACCGGACGGATGGAGGTGGAAGTGGGGAGGGAGCAGAGAGCCGGACGCTAGCAGGCAGGACCCTCCCCCCCTGGACTCCACCACAGCGACGTGATAGACCATATCACGCACACACACGCGCGTGCACACACAATCCGAATATGGCAGGAAAGAACTGATAAGATATGAGATTATAACCACCATCATGTATAATAAACTAACTGTAAACTCGTTATTCATTAACCGACGTAAGAGCGTTGTTACTGTGAGTTTCGTGTGGGCACACACACACAAATACATAGCAGCACACACAATGGTTAAACTTTATGTTTGTAATTGCATCTTATTTGACATGTTTGTGAGCAATGCTGCAACTTTAACTTTATATACTGTATGTCACTTTGAATTCCTCATTCAAAATAAGGTCGACTTCTTTTGTCAAGGAAAAAAAAGTATGGTGGTCAGCACGTGCCCAGGTGAGAGGGAAGCATCCGTCATCACTGCAGATGGGTTAATGGGACAGCGGAGAATGATCTTAGCTCCTCAGGCGGTCCCTGTCATTTGCTCCCTCTCTGAGACTGTGGAGAGACAGGTCCATATAATCAGATCCCTATCAAGGGATCCCATCTAAGGCAAACGGAAGTAGCTTCTTGCAGAATGGGAATGTTAAAGGTTACTGTTTGTAGAAGCTCAAACCATGCCTAAAATAGCCACTGCATGATCAATATCCAGGTTTGTAATTGTATTTTGTCAGTTCTCATTCATTGGGGAGTTACAAAAAATATTGAAGAGGGTAAGAGAGAGGGTGATAGTATGGTAAAGGTATAAAAGGCTCACTGATCTCAGTAGCCTGAGGTCAGTACAGGAGAAGAGGTGCTATAGTCTTACCAAAAACACATAAAGGTCACTGGTAAAGCCTTCCTGAAGTGCTTCTCAATATCTGAGCCTCGGTGCATGCAGGATATTATAATGCTTCTCAGCCTTAGTGTTTTAGATATAACTACAAATAAAAACAAAACCTGAAATTTTCAAGTAATTCCTCTTGGGGTGGAGGCAAAAGGCAGCAGTAGATCAGCAAAACATTTTGCCATCAGTAAGAGTTTTTCTTTTTTGGAAATCCCCACTGTCTAATGTGTAGCCACTTTTGCTGACAGCTGAAAATGCTACATTTACTGACAAATAAGGAGTATGTTTTATCACCCAGGGTTTTCCATTTAGTCATGAGGATCAGCACCTGCTGTGTGTGAGTCATTCTGCTTCACTGGTCTCTTTGTATCCAGGTGAGCAGTCAACAGTGGTTTCTCACAGGTAGGATCAAACCCCAGAGGCTAACATCAGTCAACCCCTGCCCACAGTGATCTCAACTGTCTTGACATCAACCAACCAAACATGGGAAATCCCTCCATACATCCCATCCTGATACATTTTTACAGGAACTAGCCTCTGTTTAGTTTTTGTGCTGATTTATTATTGTTCTTCAGAAATGTTTGGGCAAATTCCTGTGAGATGGTACATCATATAATAATTAAATTTTCTCCAACGACTGGAAGTTGTCTGCAAATACAGCTCAAGAAATATCACAATATGACCCTGGCCTGGTGCTGCGCTATGATTAGAGCTAACTTTTAAACAGTTTTAAGTCCTACAGTTAGATTGACTTGTAATTTGCCAGATAAGTCCAGCTCAATGTGCTTAAAAAAAGCCACAGAACCATTAAGGTCCACCTGACTAGAATTTCCAACATTTCGATCTTTTTGAAAAATACATTTTTGACATCTTCTCCTTAACTGTAGGACTGATTTGCACCAAATTTTCAGTGGATCATTATTGGATCAAGTTTATCGTCAATGAACTTTAGAGGAGGTGCACCTTAGCACATAAATAGACCTAACTTCATAACAGCTGAGCCCATGGATGTATTGAGATCAAGATACTTCTGGTTTAGCGCTCCGATTATTTGAATGGGGATAAAGTAATCAAATCTTGAGGCTCTTCTAGACTCTCCAAATGTTATTGGACCAAATGGATTAAATTCCAAGTGCAAGGGTTGTGACATTCACAAAAAATGTATCGATTGATTTACAGACGTCTCATTTACAATATATGTCTAAGAGCATCACAGGCTCTGAAGTTGGAATTCGGCCACTATGGAAATTGGTTTTCAAAGCCAGGGGCACTTCCTGAGGGCCTGGTTGAACCAATCATCACAAAACTTGCTGAAAATGATGGCATTCCAGTTTGATCTGTGCAGAGGAGACAAATTTCCGTTTCCGACTTCCATTTACATGTAAGTAAATATACAATGGATTCAGAGTTTGCAGTGAGCAAATTATGTTCTGCCTCGTTAGTTCACCGCATGGAGCGTTTAACCTGGCAACAACTACATTCACTGAATGGAGAGTCTGTATATAGAGACTACTGGCAACATGTTAATTTGAATAAACCACTAGGGGCCACCACAAATGCAAAAACACGGGCATAACAAATTACAAAAATACTTTCACCCAGGTATTTTCATACCAAGGAAATAGAGCTTTTTTACCTCCACGCACTACTTAGCAACTTTCATAGGAATGAATGGGGTCCTGCCTCCAACACTGTATCCAGGTCTCTTTTTTCCATCTGTGAAATTAACCCATAAATAACAAATTGTTTTTCCAATTATTACAAAACGTGTAGGATATGTTTTATAACAATGTTGAACCATGTATGTAGGGGCCACCACCACCTCCAAACAAGTGCATTGACCTAGCACAAAATCTGGCCATTAATCAATGAGAGTCATCACAAAGTTGATAGGTGTGGGTTGTTTTTTTTTTCTCTGCAATTTATCAATAGGGGTGAACACTGTTGCCAAAGAAGAGCGTGGCACGGTGCAGACTGGGACATAAATAAATGAGCATCTGTCAGATGGTCTTTATGCAGTAGTTGTGAACCACTGAAGGTCTTGATCCTTTACAACTTTCAACTTGAAATAGTTCATGCTGCCTTGAACTTCCAGATCACCACTTGCTGCTATATTTGCATTGTTGTAACAGTATTTTATTGTTTTCCTTAGTCAGTAAACACAGACAACATTTGTCTCCCAACAAGAAAACTTTGTCCTCAATAACCTTTAAAACAGCAAAATGTATCACTATTGTCTTCAGGGTTTTTTTTTTTACTTAGACTGTTAAGTTATAGAGTAATGCAATAAACAGCAAACATGTATTTAATATACGTACACTTGTAGGATAGCTACAGATACATACAGCCATGCTAGTCAACCCCGTCTTTTGCATTTGGCAACAAGTTCTCATTCACATAACACCTTATGTTTCCCTTACGTCCTCTCTTGTCCCCTTACCTCACCTGGCACTGTGAGGAAAGTCGTCATAAAGGTCACACAAAAATGAAATGAGGCAGTCAAGTGTTGTACTGTCCAATTTCAAGTTATAATGCATGTATGTCATGTTGTACAATGTAGCAAATTGCAGTCTGGTTTACAGTAGTGATGTGTTATGGTAGGTTTTGAGCAACAGTTTTTAAAATAGTATAGAAATTGACTGTAAATACATACAGCTTGTCTGAGTTTGAGTAAGAAAACAATGACACTTGACACTTTGAAAGATGTGGTCAGTGAACGCGCTGTGTCAAAGCAATGAAAAGTTGCTCACTGTTGTGCTGAATGTGTAAAGAGTTTCGAAAATCAAGATCTGGCTGTTGAGAAATGTGTGTAAACAATTGAAATGTATTGTATGTTCTTCTTTGTTTTGTTTTGCTCAGCCAGCTCTGTTCTATTCTGATTAAGTCTTGTCTCGTCTGATTTGTTGGCTCTTTGCCGAACAGGCCACCTGGTGGAAAGGCCACCTGCGTGCCCAGCCAGTAAACTTGTTGATGGATAAAGCATAATGCATAATACACAAACACACACACACACACACACACACACACACACACACACACACACACACACACACACACAGCAGAGAGAGAGAGCAATGGAATGCATACTCAGCATCACAAGCTACAGGTGGGTCCATAAACACGTAAGAGTTAGAATTAGTCAGGTGGCCTCAGGTTCTTTTGATGACAATGCCAGCTCCAAACACAAAACATCAAACACCATAACCACCTTCACTTCCTCCACAAGTCAAATGGGCCTGACAGATATTGAGTGTGTTCAAGATTAAATGAATTCATAAATACCTATGAAATAAATAATCACATGAATAAAAAATTGTGGAAAAAATATAAGTGAATTAACAATTTGTGAAATAATTTAAGATTTTATTAAATCTCAACTCATTAATAAGTTCCTTTTATCAAGGGTTTTATAGGACTTTTTTTCATTATAATGTCACTTAATGAACATGCTTATGAGTTTGTTAAGATTTTTTTTCTTCTGCTCCATTACATGTGAAAGATCCAGAGAGCAGTGGGGGAAAAGTGGAACTGATTACCCAGGGCCCCAGTGGGAGGGGAGCCCCCGAAATTCTGAAAGTTTAGTTTTATTTGCTTATTTTTTAATTCTAAATAATTAATGCCATTGCTAAATTAAAAGTGGCTGACTTAACCGGTTGAAAGACTGAGCGTTGGACAGTGGAAAATGGCAAAATAGTTTAATTAACCCCTGCGCTAGGATTCGTCTTGAAACGCAGCGAGAGCTAAGTGAGCAACTGCTTATGCTGCTGGAGCACCAGCTGACACTGTCGTGTCTTTCCCAGTGAAAGGGAAATCAGGGTTCCAAGAAAGAAGGGAAACCAACTCTGTCAGAAAAAAATTCAAAAGGTGCGTGAGAGAGACATGGATCAAGAGAGGAAGGGTGAGGACCCACAGAGGCTGCTTATGTATTAGGCCCAGAATTTGGTGCTACACCCCTGCAGGAGAGTCACAATTCAAATGTTTGCCTGCTACCAAAAATACATTTTTGCAGTTACTGAATCCTCCAGGCTATGATTTAGCATTTCATTCTTGTCATTCAAGAGGAAAAAATACAAGATCATCAAATTAGAGGACTTGATGCCTTCATTCAACTCACAACGCCTTGGTTTGCTTGATTTTTTGTGTGCTCCTGCCCTCTGTTGGTTGAAGTAGTGACATGCAGCCATAAACCAAGTGCAGTGCAGTATATTGGCCAATGACTGCAATGAAGTTCAGGATAAACAAACTTCTAAACAAAACCTTTAGGGCTTACAGTATATAATGTATTTGCAATGCATCCAGTGTTGAGTGTAATGTTCTTTAGTTTGTGAGCCCATATTAGGTGACAACCAAGGTGACACAAAATGTATTTTTAGCTTTTTGTCAGTTACTTCCTCCTTACTTCCTCTTTTTTGTTTCAGATTGTCATTTACATGTTGATGGGGTTTTGTTTTTTTCACTTCTCATGAAGCGCCTTAATTTCATCCGGTTTCCGCACTTGCTTCTGTCCTGTTGTCACGTCAGCTGTACTTGGTATCTTCTTCAGACAGGGGAACCAGCAACCTGAAAAGGTAGACAACGTTTTGATTCTCTTTAGGTCAGAACTATATAACTTAGCTATCTACATTGATGCTGATATTAGGCCTATGGAATATCTGTTGGTTATTGATTAAGTGTATGTAAATGACTGCTTTTGTAGTCTCAGCTGAGATCAACAAATGTGGTCAGGGGATTGTGTTTGTATTTCCCCCCATGTCTGTGTTTTGTAGATGACCTCAGAGGGGTCACATTTAATGACTATGTCTTTGCTATACATTTGTCTGTAAAGCACAAGCAGGTTTTTGTTCTAAATGTATCCTGTTCCCTTAACAGGATGGAGTTGTGGCTCCTCTGTTGGCTGGTCCTGACTTTGGTGCCTCATAACGTCACCTTTCAAAATGGTTGTTGTGAAATGAGCAAAGGAGAGAAACATCGTTAGTTGCCACAAAATATGTTTTCTTAAAAATATACGCTATTTTTGTATTTCTTGAATATCAATCAATCACCCATTTATTCTACAGAGGCTTCGGACAGCAAATGTTGTATGAAAGAAGTGGACGAGCTTTTGGGAAGAGGAGACATTGACACTATTGAGTAATCATTCTAATTCTCTACTATCTGTTGGGATTGTTATGTTTTTAGATGTGTACATGGGAGTAAAAACCAGGGCAAAGGGTTGAAATCAGATGTAACGTGAAGGCATTCAATGGTCCAGAATTAATGGCACGTTTTAAGGAAAACAACTGTAAATTGGAATGATGTCAATATGTTTATACTTTGTTGTCCTCTTCCACAAGAACAGTGAAGGCCCTAGAGAAGTTTCTAGAGGAAACAGAGTTGAGTGAGACTAAATCCATGTCTGCAGGCCGTTTGGTGGCTGTTCTGCACAAACAAAAAGGCCCCTTCAGAGGTCTTAAACTTTATGCTAATGAGAACGAGGTAAGAATGCTAGTAGCATGGCCCTATATGGCAATGTTAGCAATGTCCAGACTGACTGGAATATCTCCACAACTACAGAATGGGTTGACATGAAATGTGTACAGATGTTCTGATCCCTTGTCCATGTTCCTAAGAATTAATTTTATTCACATTGGTGATCCCCTGACTTTTTCTCTATAGCTCCAACAACTGCTAATTAGAAAATGTTAGGTTTTCATGCTAACATGCAAAACTAAGATGGTGAGCATGGTAAACATTATACCTGCTTTGTATGCTAACATTGACTTGTGAGCATGAGCATGTTTGCATGTCAACATTAGAATTTAGCTCAGTGCAGCACTGTGCCTAAGTACAGTCTCAATGAGCTGCAAGCATTGTAGGTCTTTTTTTAACATATTTGCTTAGCAACATTTGCATCTTTTTTGAAATGTTTGCAACCGATGATAGAGTTACCCATCTAAAATGATGACATTTAATCATGCATTTTGCTTTTTAAATGATAATTACTAGATCAGCCAAAGGTGATCTGCATCCACAGGGATGTCCACAGGGGTGTCAGGAGTCAGTGTCAGCTGCACAACATTCACCCAGATTGGCAGTGAATATGCTATCACCAAAAATACTTTCCTCCCACCTCCTGCCTTCTGACTGAGCATTTACACTGTGTTGAGTCAGCATTGTTTGCAAATTCAAATGTGTTCTCTGATGGTGGTCAGATACAAACATAGCTGTGAGAGCAGCATTGTTCTGTTATACACAATGTTTTTTCTGTTTTTGGCCCTGTGGCTCTGATATAGGCAAAGCCAAACGAGGCTGTCACCAACAGCAAAGTGAGCGTTCAACTGCCGAGAGAGTTGGATATTGGATCAGACAACACGCTTGTGTTCTGCATGCTTACCTGGCCTGACGCAAACGGGGTTAGAGACTACACACTATTATGTAAAATTTTGTGTAAAAGAATCTGAAGAACTGTAGTCCAAAAGACTATATGTGCATTTTACATTGTACGCAAGGGACCCAAATTATCTGGAGCACTTTGTACACCATAACTACTCCTTACATTGACACACAGTTTTGCAGCATGTTCATTGTTTTCATGCTCATATTATTACGATTTAGATAACGGGGTTCAGATGGGATTCATTTGGAAATGGTCTTGTCTCTTGTGTTACATACCACGCACTGTATCCTCAATCAAGCCAGTTAGGAAAACAGTATCAAAATATTATTTTGACTATTATATAATAATCAAAATTTTTATCACTATAAAATGTATACATTTTGCATAAGTGGTGTCCATTTTCAAACCATATTTTGGAATTATTTATTGCATTATTCTATGTTAATGAACCGGGGCTGGGACAGGTGTGAACCCAGAGTGGCTCTTTACTGTGGTGTCTGTTTGTGTCTTTGAAAATGAACCAAGTAGTTGCAGTGTTTCACATTACCCTTTTAACTTTAAATGCATGCACTGCTTCTTTGTTTTCCTTTTCTTTTTGTGGCTAAAGAAAAAATCTAGACCTATAGCACCTTAATAAATTATTTTATTATCAGCATTAGCTTCTCTCTACTGGCTGCAATAATTTGGACTGGAAGTGGACTGGGTGTGCCTCATTTACAAGTGAACAATGTTTGGGCTGAGTTTATAAAAAGAGGAACACTGTTGAAGGTTGCAAATCTGACATCATAGCTTGCATGTGCTCATTTTTCCAAGCTAAATTACTCAATATATTTAGGTCATATCAATGACCACATAGTTTCTGCTTCAGCTGACCACCGGCGACTTATTTTAACCACAGGAGGGCAATTGTGGGAGCGTTCACATTTTGATACTAAGCTTTTTTTTATTCCCATATTTTCTGGACAGATTAAGATAATGTGACATACACAAAAGATACATAGAGCTGCTATTTATTGTAAGAGGAAAAATTTTGTAGTGGTTTGACACATAAGCTATGTGTTTTTTTCGTGCCTTGTACAATTGTTCAACAATCACCCTGACAGAAATCCTTCACAAAAGAGGAAGAGATGACAATTTCTGACTAATACAATATCCCTAATGGTGCAGCAAAGCATGCAAGGGTAACAAACAGCTGTCACTTTTTGCTTCAGTCTGCAGTAACATGCAAAACATTATTAGTTTCAGTAAGCTTTTATGAAGGATACACCAATACAGACTGATAATATCAAGCACAGGATGATAGAGTGGATTTTTTCTACTAACCACAGTGGTAACTTCAGGAAAGTGATGACATTTTTCACAATATTTGTCTTGCATAATCTGCCAAAGTAACTGTCTGACTGTACGTTATCCTGTAGATCATATTGGGAAGCAAAGGTGTATTACATGAGAGCAGACTGGTTGGCCTGAGTGTGGGGGGCAAGAACATTTCAGGACTACAGGAGTATGTCAACATCACATGGCATCTTACTGGAAATGTAAATACAAGCTTATTTCTCCAATCATTTACTGTAATCTTAACTTCTGTGACTTTTTAGATTTGTATGTTTTGCCAAACAAAAGACATAATTAATACATATGACATAAAATACAAATGTAAAGCTGGTATATTGTTGTGTTACAGGAGACCCAAGAACCCAGGTGTGTCTTCTTTAACTTTTCAACCAAGGGTGAGTAACCAGACATCACATCCATCATGAATAACTTTTATCTTACCATGGAGTTTATGACATTGGGATCTGTCTGTCTCTTTGTTTAACTTACCAGAATACAGCAACGAGGGCTGTGAAACAGTGTGGGAACGTGGTCAGAGTTACGTCACCTGCTCCTGTAATCACCTCACATACTTTGGTGTGCTCATGGTAGGCTCAGCCCTCCTCGAACAAAGTAGAACTGTAACTGACAAAAGAGACATTGTGTGTGTTAAGTTCAAATAAGTCAATGTTGACTTTTGGTTTTTACACGGGACACAAACAGCAGTCTCCTAGATGAAAGTCCTGTGTTTGTCAACCCATCCACCACCCCAACTGTCTTCTGTACAAGGACTTTCTTACACTTTATACTACCTACGGGGTCATAACCAGGGATGTAAAAAGCGAACTGGATACAGTGTTGCAGGGCCTCTATTTATTTAAAGTTGCTCAATGCACATGAAGCTAAAAAAGTTTGATATCCGGGTATAAAATCACCCGCATCTGCTGCATCCATGGGGCCCACAGAGTACGAGTGTTTCCTTTGACCCAGTCTTTCAGGTACTTGGTCTCAGGCTCTTCCACATAAATGACAGAAAGAAAGTAATTTTGGTTTAGTGAATTTTACAACTTTTAGGACATAAATGATTTAAATAGGGGGCGGCACGGTGGTGTGGTGGTTAGCACTGTCGCCTCACAGCAAGAGGGTTGCCGGTTTGATCCCGGGGAGCCCTTCTGTGTGGAGTTTGCATGTTCTCCCCGTGTCAGCATGGGTTCTCTCCGGGTACTCCGGCTTCCTCCCACAGTCCAAAGATATGCAGTTTGGGGACTAGGTTAATTGGTTACTCTAAATTGTCCGTAGGTGTGATTGCGAGCGTGAATGGTTGTTTGTCTCTATGTGTCAGCCCTGCGATAGTCTGGCGACCTGTCCAGGGTGTACCCTGCCTCTCGCCCGATGGCAGCTGGGATAGGCTCCAGCCCCCCCGCAACCCTCAAGAGGATGAAGCGGTTAGAAGATGAATGAATGAATGAATGAATGAATGATTTAAATAGGGTCTATTTCAAGTGTTTCACAATGTAAGTCTATGAGAAAAATACTTTTAGGCCCAATGGCATTGTGTGTGGTATTGTGTGTGCTACATTTTGGCCACTATGTCAAATTGACTTCAAAGCTTGACATTATTCCTGGGGGCTTTGTCATAACAATCAATAACTCACTGTGTGACGTTGTTGAACCGGGGAATTCATGTCTCATTGGCATTGTTTCTGTTCTTCTGGCACCTAATTTGAATACATGACATGACAAAACATCTTCCATGAGGCCTATTAAATTGCTTCTCTATCTACTAGCCAGAAGCAACAACAGTCCATTGATTTACTAAAAAGATATACTGAAAAAATGTAGATAGACAACATAAACATATAGTGTGTAGATATAGTGAATAACCTTTTAGCATGACCTAAGCATCACCTTCGGCCCTTTAACTTATCTTAACACGTATCTTAAATGTCTACAGTGTGTTGCCTTTGACTGTCAAACGTTTCCCTCAAAGGTTCATTGTTATGATTTTTTATATGCCGCATTGCTGTGTGATATCATGCTTTGCTGCTTACTGTATTGTCATTCATAATGCTACCACTAAATGGCACAAATCTTTATATATATATGTATAATTCTACACATTATGACTTTTAGTTAAGATATGTAAGTATTAGCAGCAAGATATCGTGGTATAATAAGTAATCAAGAGTCATAATGCACAATGTAATTATATATATTATTAGATTATTATACATATGGAATTGAATACAAAACCAGTTGAAAATGGAGCTTATTCAAACCACATTATGCATTTCGGCAGTTTAATCCGTAACTCTGCATCATTTATTAGCTTTTCTCATGCAAATCCTTATCAGCTCTATCAGATAAATGTAATAACATAAAAAGACAAAATTCCCCTGTAGAATATAATCTTTGTACTCTCTCCTCAGGTGTCTCCTTCCACCCTTTCAGATGTAGACCTGGAGGTTCTGACATACATCAGTCTGATTGGCTGTAGTCTTTCTCTTTTTACCCTGGTCATCACTGTTCTGCTCTTCATCACAAATAGGTAATTTACTCTCCCCAAGTGAATGATGGTTCTTCATCCCTCCTTACCTTCAATCTAACCTCTCATATTTTCAGGCACAGCAGCAACCCTCTGTCCCCGCCCCATCCCTTCTTTACTTTAGCACTTTCTTAACGGCTTTGTCCACATTTTCCTGATTAATTACTTTCATTCTTCCATGACTTTAAATGCCATGTGCTATACCTCCTTTTGTATCACATTTTGTCACTCCATCTTGCAATAAATGCCATCCTTCCTTCCTTATTTTTGGATGCAACATCCTTCCTTTCTTCCTCAACTTTATATGACTTAATTTCAGTACTACTGTTAAGATGGTGAAATCTGCACATAACTGAACACTTACCACAGATCAACTCTCCTCTATCTGACAGAAAAGCCAGAGCAGACGTCTCCATGAAAGTCCACATCAATCTTGTCATTGCCCTGATCCTCCTCAACGTGCACTTCCTCCCAAGCCAGACGGTGGCAGCACTGTCCTCCACTGGGCTTTGCCTTTACATTGCCCTCTCTCTTCATTACTCCCTGCTGGCCACTTTCAGTTGGATGGCCCTGGAGGGTTTCCACCTCTACCTCCTCTTGGTCAGAGTCTTCAACATCTATGTCAGGAGGTACTTGCTCAAACTCAGCGTGGTGGGATGGGGTGAGTGCAGTCGCCAGGGCTAGGGACCTATAAATTGCCAGCATCAGTCAACAAACTCTTGAGTGACTGAACTCCTCGCTTAATCCTTGTGTTTCAGGTATCCCTGCAGTCATAGTGGCCCTGGTGGTCATCATTGACAGAAGCGCATATGGACGTGTCCCTCTTGACTCTGATAACCCCAACAGCACTAATATGTAAGGGAGAGACAGTAACAAATTTGCAAGCGAGTACAATCTAGACTAATGATTAATTTACTGTTTTGCATGTGCATCATATTTTCTGTGTATTTGAATGCATTTGGAAATTGTGCATAAACACAATTCACAGTAACAACCTTTATTACAAATGTCAGTTCCAGGAATACTTCACAGCTGAATCTCTAGTCGCCTGAATTTACATTTTTTAATACAGAATACCTATTTGATTTTCCAGTGTATTTGATTTAATCCCTAATCTATACTCTCTCTTTCTATGCGTAGATGCTATATAGGCAATACTACAGTGAAGACGGTGACTACAGTTGGAGTATTTGGCTTGGTGTTCCTCTTTGATGTGATCATGTTCGGGGTGACAATCAGACGCGTTGTGAGTCTCCACCGGATCAAAGAGGTTCGAGTCATAACTATTATTCCCCTGTGCTACAATCCTCATCCTCTGTCAACATTTAACGTTGTAAAAGCTATTGAAAACAATTCACTGCGCCACTCTGACGCAGTATGCCACGTGGACCGTCTGTGCCAGGATCCTCATTGTAAAACTACATATTTGCAACCTTTGTGTCAAGATTGACACCTTCAGTATGAACCAGTGGGCTTGAGGCTGAGTACCACACTTGTTAGCAATTTAGAATGTCTTGTTCTTTATCTTTGTCTGATATTGAAAGGATATATTTCCTTTTTAAAAAAATCAGTAGCCTATAGTATATATTACCTTCCTTTAGTGTCTGGTAATTTTGTTAGCAGTTCACCCCAGAATCAAAAATACATATTTGTTCTCTTACCCATAGTGCTATTTATCAATATAGATTGTTTTCGTTGAGAGTTGCTGAGCATTGGAGATTTCTGCCTTCTTTCCACTATAATGGAACTAGATGGCACTCAGCTTGTGGTGCTTAGAGCATCAAAAAAAAAAAAAAAAAAAAAAGTATATACATTTGAAAAACTCAACAGCAATGTCTCTTTTCAGAAATCATAATCTAATCTTTACTCAAGATAATCAGCACACCTTATTGTGAGCAGTTTAATATGGGAACTATTTTCTTTCCACAAAACTATGCTCGCCAAATGTATCACTGCACAGAAGGAAGCGAGCATCTACTTATTTACAAGATGCTAGTGCGTGATACAGAATGAGATGTATACAATAATGGCATCCTCAGCTGAGCTGTGATGTTTGCTAGCTCAAGTGAGCTAGAAGTGATGAGTGTAGTTTGTCAGAAAGAAAATAGTTGCGACAAGGTCTGTGGGTTATCATGAGTAACCAGGTTACTGAAAAGATGCATTGCTGTGTATTGTCATCTAGTTTGCTACAGGTAACAGGAAAAAAATCAATCCTGGGTTGAACTGACCCTTTAATACTCATTCTCACCATCTTCCTTACACACACAGTCTGTATACAGTAAGTGAACAGCTGTCTCTCAAACTGGTGATGACATAATAAGATTCCTGAGAGAAAAATTTTAAAATGATGAAAATAAATCTACTTCCACTCAGGACGAGTTTTCTAGACTCACCACTGTCCTCAAAAGCAGATTTGATGTTCAGCGTTAAGACCAAATACACTTCATGGTCTCTAACCAGTAGTTTCTGATTGTCTTTAACCTACTCATGTGTCATTTTTGCAAGTCAGTTTGGGAAGAGTGACAGTGGCAGAGCCAAGCGAGACATCTGTACCCTGCTGGGAGTCACAACGCTGCTTGGCATTACCTGGGGCCTGGTCTTCTTCTCATTTGGCTACCTGACCACTCCTGGCCTCTATCTCTTCTGCGTCCTGAACTCACTGCAAGGTCTGCACAATCTGCCTTCACATGATCAGCTCTAACATGTGGTGATGTATCTGTAAATATGACAGAAAGCATTGTTGCCTGATATTTCATTGACAATATACAAAGTCGATCCTCTTTGTTTCATGCTTGATTAGTAGATTTAGGATGGGGCACAACAGTGTGTATCTTCCATAATTACAGAAAGTTAAAAATAGCAAGTTTTTAAATTGATTCACGTTTATGCCAAATCTAACTTTGTTAAGAGCAAGGACGCTATCAAGGAAAGGTCATACGTCAGTTGAGGATTATGAGATATTGAGTGACTCTGTTTGTCTAAATATGCACATTCATTTTCCTTGTCATTGGTCTCCAAACAGATCACGGCCCTGTCCGTCAGCTGCACCTCAGCCTCTGCTGGACAGAGCCATGATATGTTTGGAGACCAATGACAAGGAAAATAATGTGTGTTTTTTAATCTGGTGGAAGGGTTTTTCAGTGAAAGTTGATGGGTTATAGTGTGATTTGCAGGGCCCACTAATAGAACTAACACCAAAGACTCGCTCCTCAAACACTGCCACTGATGTATTACCTTTCCTTCATGAAAGTTTCCTTGGTTAAGAGCAGGAACTGAAATGTTTTGTCCATGCAGGACCATAAAGGCCAACTTGGGACTCTCTCACTGAATAATTAATTGAAACACAAATTTGTACAGCAGCATGAATAGCTTCACAATACATGGTGAAAGTTTCTGGATTTTCACCAATGACACAAGTTCAGGAGTTTTGCAAACTGAGAATTCCTCAAATGTCAAGAATCAGTGTATGTTATGATAATATTTTTACGGGTATCGGCCTATTTGTAAACCGACAAACAGTGACATGACACAGTTGTTTATCAGTCAGCTATTTGCATGATTTACATGAACCTGTCCTCCTGTACTCTCCCTAACACTGTCCCTGTCTCTTTTCCTACTTTCACTCAGGTTTCTTCATCTTCCTGTGGTTTGTGATGTCTTTGAGAAAGCCTGAGAACCCACCTGCTAAGACAAGTAGTGAAACACGCAGCACCAACAGCTAAGGCTAAAGCCATCACACCGAGACATTTTTATTTCATTTTTTATTTTTATTGTGTGTGTGTGTGTGTGTGTGTGTGTGTGTGTGTGTGTGTGTGTGTGTGTGTGTGTGTGTGTGTGTGCGTGTCTAATATTATCTCTTTTTTAGATGTCTTGTACAACAATGTAGCAGAGAAACAAACATGCTAGTTATGGTGAACTCAGCTGTAGGTGACTCTAATATTTAATACAAAAAACAATTTTTAAAGATTCATAATTTTAGTGTGATTTTTGTTTGTTTTGTCATGTACCCTGGAGCACTAATAAACACTCTGGGCTCTAGTTTCGCAGACCGGGCGCGGCGGAGGCACAGCGCACCTGCGCTTCGCCAACTGGGTGTGGCCAGGCGGATTTTGTAAGATTGGCACACCATGCGCCCTGGCGCAGCTACTCCTCTTTCCCACCTCCATCCCTCCTACCGGCGCAAGTCGGAAAGAGGGAGGAGAGAAGGCGTGGAGTGGGTTTCACACACATCATACCAATCAAATAAGCCCCTCTCCTCGCCCTTAAATGCGCCGCGCGTAGGCGTAATAAGAGTTTACTCAATTCGCCATGGCAGAAGACAGCAGCAGTGTCAGACAGCCAAACTCCTCCCAGGAGGAAACTGCGAGCTTGGACCTCCCAGACCAAAACATCAGTGTCCGAATATACAGAACTGCGAGCAGACCTCCACGAGCTGATGATGCAAAGGAAGCCTGGGAGGAGGTCACCACAATTGTAAATCAATGTTGTGTTTCTCTCGTGCACACACACTCTCTTTCTCTCTCGCAGTCTCACTCTGTTTCTTTTCTTTTGGCTTTTCTAAGATGACAGATGCTGAATATATACTCCCTATCTGATGCTGTGGCTGTTTGTGGTTGGCTGAGAGGGATGTGAACTCATGAGTTTGCAGCTGTGTTAATCAAATCAGGCTGGATTTCCATTACGCGTGCCAAACAGTGCCAATTCCCTTTGATCTGACATCAGATGTGACGGGACAGTCGATATAGAGATACATTTATGTGCTGATTGCAGATAGTTGCATTGAATAGTGGTGTTTGTGGCTATTTATTGCATCGTCAATGTGCCTGACATTCTGGAAACCTGCCTGTGAGGTTTTGGTGACGTGTGCGCACTGTCCACCGGTCAGCCAAACTTCGGCTTACACCGGCTGCGCTCCACCTGCGCTGACAGTAGACATGGTTTCAGCTGGCGAGCTTTTAGCGCACCTTTGGCGAAGCCTTTTGGCACAAAACTGTCACTGCGCCAAGCTGGATCTGTCGACGCCTCCCCCTGCTGCGCCGCCACACCCATCTCAGCGCACCTCAATCTGCCAAACTACCAAACTGAGCCCGCCTCGGGTTGCGCTGCTCGAAACTAGCTCTGTGCGGGGTTCACCACCCTGCGCTGCATCAGGAAACTAGAGCCCTCTGCGTTGAAGTGTTTATCCATCCTCTATACCCAGCAGCTCTTCTCCTTCATTTTGTGCACAACTGTGTGAACATGAAAAGAGTATGCACGCTGCTTACAGAAAGGCCAGATTTGAACAATGGACTGTCTTGGTGTGACTGTCATACCCTGATTTTTTTTCTGTACAAAGAACATCCAGAAGAGAAGTTAAAAGGATATCATTAATTTCCTCTTTGAGCCCTCACACCAAAATCATTTTGCTACTGTACTCTGCATCCACTAAACTAAAGTGCCTGGTGCAAGTGTAACCTCTAACTGTGTAGATCATTGCAACATAGTTAAACACCATCCATCACTATCCTCAAAACACACTCCAATGTAGCACAGAGTAGGTGATTAAGCATTTTACCTTTTCCATTTTGGGACAGCTTGATGTGGGTCGTAACCATCTCACTCCTATTAGCGAAAGTTTCAGGCGAGAACGTTGCAGTGAGGGGATCCCTCGATAACCCATTAAAGAAGAGAGAGAGAATCCATCAAGCAATGGCAACAAGTTGCCCAGATGTGACAGGGAAAGCTACTGTAAATGATGCAGATTGATTTTATGCCTCAAGCCCAGTCGCCAGAAGAGAGTGTTGGCATTGTACATTTGTGCAAGCCATGCTACATTTGTACATTTCATATGTATAATATCAAAGTTTCTAAGATGATGTAGTTGATTACATTGCATGACACCATCTGCCATCCCACATCGCTGAAGACTACTGTTCAAGATTCAAATCTGATTGTTTTTAGCTGAGCTACTAAAATTGTGCCACCAAAACCAAGTATTAAAAGCCAAAACAGGATCTTTTCTTAATGATAATCAGGTGTGTTTTTGTGCATAAACATAGCCACACATTAACCACAGCATTTTTGAAATTTAAAGTAATTTATAAATGTTACATCTAATATCCTAATATCCTAGCTAATATCCATGTTGGTGACTGGGTTGAAGGCACATTTCCACTTTTCTGCATTATGTCATGACCAGATCTGGGTGGGATCTGACACTGAATGAGTGCAAGACTTTCTGAGAGTGTAGATTCTGAGGTGTACCCTTGCAGAGAATCATCTATTTCATATTGTATATTGTATTTGAGGTACTGTTTTGTGTGTCATTTATATATATATATACATATACATACATATACATATATATATATGTATATATATATATATATTATGTACAGTATATATATTAAACTTTTTTCACATGTTTGTATGTGTCTGCATATGTTGCTTTAATGCTGTGCATTCAGTTTCACTGAAAGCTGTGTACACCAGTACACCTGGAAACTTTACAACCCTCAGTGGTTTTCCAAACCATAAGGTTATTGTACGTGGTATCACCTTTATGTTGACAGACCTGGTTTACTGTAGCAGTGGAATTTAGACTCTGACATCAGTTCTCAACATATAAACATTAAACACACTCACCTGCAGTAAATTCTCTGTACTGATATGGAGTTTTTTGCATAAAACAAATATATCGAGCAGACCAAACAGAAGCACTACTGTATTTTACTTTAAGCCCTTTATCATGAGGTAACTCAGCTAGCACAGTTCACAAGTGTTTGTCTGGCTCAATGCATATACCGCGGGAGGAAGGAGAGAACTGCTGTGGGTCCACTGAGTAATAATGTAAGTGTTTGTTAAAGTATTTTTTCTTGATAGGCATGTACTTTAGGTATTACATCATTTGGTATTGTGTAATTGCTTGTCAAAGTGTAAAGATGACATATCAGCGAATGTAATCTAACCAGAAAAGTTGAACATTTGAATCATAGACATAGCAATCGAGGTGATGGATTTTAAATGTAACTTTAAGTGGAGCTGTGTGAAAGACTTTGGCCAACAATATCCATGTCTAATTTTACTTTACTGACTGTTTTTGAGTTTTGAATTTGGGATAGTTTCTGCAGCATTTCCATTATGAGAACTGACCCTATATTTGTCTCTGTTAATAAGGGGTGAACTAAGCTGCTGTATCCATGGGAGAGCAATTTAACAAGAAGAGAGTGACAGAAAGAGAAGGGGAAAGGAACAAAGTAACTTCTGCTATTTTTTGTGTAATGAGACAAAATGCCTTTTTTCAAAAATAATTACTGTAGTTAAAATCAAGTGCAATCCTTTGATTAAGTGGTAACTTGCTTTTAACATTTTAGCACTGTTGGAATTTGGAGAGTAAGCTCATATTTCTGGGTATTTGATTACATAGAAAAAACAAAAGAACAACTGGGGGTGTCATAATGCTGCTTTGCTCTGTTTTGTTTCATCTGTCTGAGTTTACAATTTTTACAGTTTACAATTAAATTTTTTTTTGTGGATGTGAAATAACATACAGCTGAGATACACTGAATATATCTGAACTTAAATGTTGCCCCTCATTACTGCTTTTTATGTATTCCATCAGTCACATATTCAGAGCAAGCTGCACAATGACTCCCTTACTGCTGTTACTACTGCTGCCCGGATCGCTGGCCTGCCAAGGTATGAATGTCAGTTTTGTCTGTGTAGGTTTTGCTCACAAAAGAAAGAGTTATCCAAGTTCAAATTAGGTCAAAAAATAGATATTAGTAATTTCTCTCTTTGTTTTTTGCTTTGTATTTTTAAGGTAACTATTTCAGTCAAAGCAGAAGTAAAATAGCACACCAGAAGTTATCTAGCACCGCAGCACATAAGAGGACTAACTGGGAGATGGTCCCGCGGAGTCTAAAAAGGAAAAAAGGAAGAGCTACTATTGTTGAAAGTCAAATCATTGTACTTAGTAGGGGACTAAAATTCCATTGCACCTTATCATTTCTTAGATTTTCCCTAATAAATGTAGCCACCCCACTCCACTGTTAAAAGCAACTTTGCTTTCTTTTGCTTCTCACACTTCTTTGAAGCTGGGAAACATCTGTAAAACCCCTAACACATTTGGTACCTATAAATCAGAAAGAACAAAAATGAACCTTTTTAGAGATGACATTAAAAAGCGAGAAGCTGGACATCTTGTGTTCCTAAGTATGCCAGTGTGATCTTTGTGTCTTCAAGAATGTGCTTACCTTTTAGTCCCTTTCCTACTGCGCAAAAAAACCTGCTACCATTTGGCTTTTGATTATTTGTTGGCAAAGGTTACAGTCACAGACAGGTTAAAGACATTCACTGGACAAATGACTGTGCAGTAGTCGTGGGTATTTATCAGCTCTAGCTCCAATGTGGATGGTGGATGTGCTAATTTCCACCGCTTGATACGATGATTTGCTGCTACAAATACCTCTGTCCAAGCCAGCTTGCTTTCTCTCCCAACTTGACAAACGCTGCCATTTTGTCAGTGGATCTTAGCACCACATAACAACGGACAGTGGCACCCTTTGCGGTGGTATGATACGCACAGGGCAGTGGCTGTTTTTCATGCAGCGGACAGCAACCCAACTTGACACACTCTGCTGCTTTATCAGTGAGCCTTGGCGTCAGACAGTGAGCATAGAGGCAATGTTTTTAGCAGTATGACACGTGGTAGTTTGTGCAACTATACCTTATCATAAACAGTGAGAAAGTCCGTATAGGGCAGGTGGGAGGGAAGGTGAATGAGTCAAGCAAAATTCCACGTGGGAGCCCACTGTTTCTCCTCTAGACCTAACCACGTGATTTTGGTTGCCTAAACCTAAGGAAGTAAACCTAAAAACAAAGTGTTTTACCCTTGTCGTAAGTTTATTTAAAAAAGACTGTGCATAAGTAATGAGTAGAGTAAATTGATGCACCGACACTGAAATTGGGTAAATTGGGAATAGGGTACCTAACGTCATATTTTGAGGCGTAGATCCGCTGACAAAGTGGTGGTTTTTGATGAGTTGGGATGAGAATGTGTTGCAGCAGCACTGGAACGTTGTTCAAAATCAGTCGGGACCAAGTTTGAAAGAGAGACTAAGTAACAGACGTAAAAAGAAGTAACTACCGTAACCTCATCACTGGTTTCCATGCTGCTTTCTACTGTTTACTAACATAATTCTGGTGCAGTGGAGTCTGTGATTTTAATCCAAGACACTGTCAAATTCAACAAATATCTCCTCACAGTCCACTAGCTCTTAGTTATGTGTGTGAAATGATAGTAATGAAACATAAATAACATCGGGATACTACCGGAGCTTCTGAAGGAGGGGTGTATTTCTTAGAATGTTGACTTTAAATATCAATTATCTTTCTTCACAAAGACTCACAAATTCCACCTGAAATATGTCGAAAAGTCTTCTTTCTGTTTTTGTTACCGAAGATGTGTAAGGTACAGTAAGTTATTGCTTGTCTTGTGTTTCTCTTTTCAGTTAATCTCAACATTTTAGATGGTAACATTACCTTTACCATCAACCACACTGAAATCACTGACAAGCGGCCTGATACTGTGACATGTTGGGAGAATGGATTTCCCTGCAACATCGGATGCACATTCAGCAACTTGACCATATTGCGCAATATATCATTTAATTGCTCCCAGGCTGAAGAGACACAAGATCCCAACATGATCAAGTACAAAATAACACAAGGTAAATACATTATCTCTCAAGAAGACTGATCACTACAGAATGAGGCGCATATTATCTCTGATCAGAAAGGTGCTGTGGCATGATTTGCCCTGTCTTCTAAAATATCTGATTTCTCTCTCACTTCTCAGACAGCAATTGCAGTGTACACATGTACAAGTGCACTGACACTAGCATCTTGCCAGTTATTGCTTCACTGGCTAGTAACAACTCTGACCAGACAGGAATGATGCAACTCTCCCGCATAAGGGATAGATGCGCAGAGCTCTTCAGTAGCAACCATCAAGTCAGGAGAGTCTGTATAAGGTAAGTGTCAGAGTTCCCTCTGTCTGCTGCTCTCGAGACACACTGAATTCATTCCTCCTGTTTTTGGTCAAACTGTTTTAGCCACGGCTCTTAGGATGGCAATACTGGCTTGTCAGTCAATTACACCACTTTGGTCCAGTAAGAAATACCTCAGCCACTGCAGGGGCTTTTGCACAAAATGTATTTACTCATAAATTAAATGTATTTATTCATAAATACATATGAATGACTACAGAGTCACTGTTGGTGCTGTCATTTTCCTGATCTACAGTATAATAATCATGCAATATTATTATACTGTAGTGATGCTCTTTACACAGCAATGTCCCATCAGATCAGCTGACCCAACAATAAACAGATTTTGACTGAAGGGCTGTTGTCTCTTCTCTTCTTATCTCCCCCAGGATGTATTTAAGAAAGTACAGCATCCTCAGTGATGATGAATTTCCAATTCAGATTAAAACATCATAATACTTGGGTCAAATGGGTGTTTTCATGGCTTGGTGCTGGCGATAGCTGTGGCCAGAGGCATTATATCTTTAGGTTCTCCGTCTGTCCGTCCCATTGTCATGAGCCCAATATCTCAAGCACACCTTGAGGGAATTTCTTTACATTTAGCACAAACATCTACTTGGACTCAAGTATGAAGTGACTAGAATTTAGTGGCCAAAGGTCAAGGTCACTGTGACCTCACCAAATATGTTTTTGGCCATAACTCAAGAATGCATATGTTAGTTCACGTCTTAATTAGCGTGGACCACTGCAGAATTTTGTTTGTACCAAACACAAAATTCTAAGTAAGAACAAACTCACCCACAAAGCAAACTAATCTGTTTGAGGTCCATTGTCTCTCTGCAGTGCGGAAAAAAAGATGATTCATGAAATCATGGGAACATCCCAGCCTGAGTCTGGAGGCTTTGTTTACTACAACCTGACAGACTTGTATATGAATGTGTACAACATCAGTGAGGCTGACCTCAACTCCACAAACTCCAGGATCCAGCTAAAAGCCCCACAGGTATGCAAGCTATGATAAAAATGTGCTAATGAATGTAGAAGCAACAACGATGATAACGGTGACATGATGGTGAACTTTTCTGTCTGACATGACATTAGGCAGTGCTCAGTTAAAACAAACCTTGTTGACCGATGTTAAGATTAACATTTTTTTATATTCTGAGTGAAAACGACAAATTGCCCTGCTTAACCTCATCTTCTTATATTGACTGTTAGCTGCTGCCTGAAAACAAGTCATACATCCCTGGCGTTTGGCTACCTGTGTACGCCCTGCGCAACATCCCAAAGGAGAAGAGGATCATAGGTTTAGTCAGCTACATGCAGCACAGCCAGTTCCAAGTATTTCCTTTGTCCTATTTACCCTGATTTTTCAGTGTAAACATTAGTCATAGTTGTGAATGTTGGCAGATTATTTGGCCATGTGACATATATGTACTGTATGTATTTATATGTTTCTTTTCTTGACTATATTGAAACTGTCTCGCAGTTTAAACAGGAGGAAATCTCATCGATGGTTCTCAGGATAGAGCTACTGGGCGAACAACAACTTCATAATCTGACGACACCAATCAAGATGACTTTCGGAATTCCTCCACACACAGATATGGAAAGTCTAATTAAGGTTGTATGCATTTCTAATATCCATCTGTTTGATTTGGCAAATTTGGGCCATGTCAAATAGATCAACTTGAACTTGAAAAATGTTGGCAATGAGCATTTCTGCAAACCACGTATATGTTACATTTGCATATAATTATGTAGTGGACAAATTAAAACTATGCATTTTCAAAAATGCCTTGGCTAACCTGTGGTTAGCTTTAGGCACAAAAAAACACTTGGTTATGTTTAGAAAAAGATCATGGTTTGGCTCACCCTGTTGGGGGGTAGCAATCCTGGCCAGAGAAGCAGCGATGTTATAGTATGAAACAAGGGTGTTTCTTGCATAAAAAGCTGCTGGGAACACGTTAGTGACTAGCTAAATCCCAACTCTTTTTTTGGCTTGAACAGTGCTCTGCAATGGTCTTCAGCTCAACAGGCATCTTGCCAACACATTCTCACTCAAAACTTGTCAAATACAGACACTTGATCAGTGGCCTGTCACATCCACTATGACATGCTATGTGCTCTCCGGCATTCTCCTTTGGATTTTCAGGGACAACGTGCCAATTTACGCTTGTTATATGCATTAACTCTTCTTCAAAATAAACCTCAGTTTTCACAGATGATGTACAGTTTCTGCTTGTTAAATCCATATAGTCTTTCTCAAAATAAAAGGTTTATGTCCTTAAGTTTAGGCAACTAAAGCCTGTGGTTAGGTTTAAAAAAAAAAAAAACATCATGGTTTGGGTTTAAATAAGCATGATTGTTACTAATCTACATACACGACAAACGTCAGTAGCATACTACATTGTTATTACAATAACGCCATTAACATTTGGTTTCACATGGGACACAAACAGCTGGCTACCAGGTGAAAGTCTAGAGTTTGTTTGGCTCATCCACTTAATCTTCCCATCTGGCAGGCTCTTGATACCACAGTAGTTGCCCGGAACATCGACAAATGCCACTGCCAGGTTGTCTCATACTGCCACTAAAGTGTGCCTCCATGCGTTGGTGTGTGTTGATGCCAATGGACCACTGATCAAGTGTCGGCATGGGCTTGGCACATGGCAGACAGAGTAAAATTCTGACATTGTTTTTATACCTTTGTATTTTAATAAGTTGGTTTAAACGTAGCTGCACCTCAGTGTGTCTCACTGTACAATTTCATTCCTGCAGCCAACCAGTCCATCTGTGCCTCCTTAATAAGGATACATTGTATTTTTTGGTGCATAATCACACAAACTGTCAAATCAAATACATCCCAAAGTTGTCAGAACACCACATCACTGAACACTTGATTTTATCACAGTGTTTTGTTAATTCTACTTTTAATCTGTTGGGTAAGCTTGTTTTACTGCATGGCATGTACCACTGTTAACTATATTTTTTCATTTTTTTTACAGAATGAATCGCAGTTACAGTGTCACTATTTTGATGAAAATGGTGGGTTGTATGTTGGTTTTTGCTCAGAGCAGGAAAGAACAGGAAAGAACTGGAACTGTATTCTCTGTTTATTACTGACAATTTGGAGATAATATATCAGTATGTTTCACATTTGTAGCAAAACGTCTGCGAAGTTGTAAAAATTGGAAGTGCCTGCAAAATAAGCAAGTCAGCAGAGAAAATTTCGGTTACATATTTAACTTTGTGATGATAGTCCATCTTTGTCTAATTATGTGTTAAGAATGTTTAAAAATGTTTGTTTTTTTAAAGTGATGTTTGTTGATCATGCTATTTAGAAAGCCAGCAGAATTAGATCTTATTAAGCTAACTAAGTTATGATGTTCATGTTCCCAGAGTGGCTCTGGAAAACAGATGGGTGTGAGACCAGTGGTAGCCAGACTGAGATCATTTGCAGCTGTGACCATGCAACACCTTTTGCTGTCCTACTGGTAAGAAGACAAACTTGCTTGTCATTAACTCGTTCCTGATGATGTAGCCTTTATTGATTTATTACCTTTTATACAGGAAATAAAAAGTACAACAGATGACAGTCATCTTTGATCATCTCTATCTATTCAGCAATGGTGCAGTGCTGGTAATAACCCAGCATTAGAAATTCCACACTGTCTTGCTCCAAGATGTTGGTGAAAGTTAAGCTGTCGATCGCACTTAGTTTCCACAGTTCCATATTTTTTGCAGATAAGAGAGCCACTTGCAGAAATCCACTGGAAAATCCTGTCATACATCAGTTACATAGGCTGTGGCCTGTCTGCATTCTTCACTGCTTTGTCCCTGGTGATATATGTCTTCAGTCGGTAGGTATACAGGTATTCTAGGCGTTCTATACAGCTGCCTCTCAAACAGCTTTTTCATCCTACCAGCCACTTCTGTATTGCCAGTCAAATGATCAAGTAAACTTATTGAATGATACATTTCTGAGTGCTATCCCCTTTTCTTTTCATGGTTATCCTACCAGGCAGATATCAGACTTGGAGGAACAATCATACTGGGCTACCACTACTGAAAAATCTTAGTGTTTATACACACAGAGGCAGAAACACAAGAAAAGTAGACGTACTGTGGGGGCCATACTTTTGAACATTTTGATGGTGCCTCTGCACACCAGCTCTGTCAAATACACCATGCTCTTCTTCACCAAACCACAGTGTGTATGGGCTGTAGCTGCTGCTATAGTGGGTCAGTCATGGGTCTAAATAAAGAACGCTTACAGTCATACAAGCAATACTATACAAATAGTCATTTTATTCTAGACCTGGGTACAAAAAGGATTGAATGCAGGTATTGTTGTAATGAAGAAGTGAGGATACTACTTGGTACCAGGCAAACGGCAGCCTCCAAAATGAAGCTAATGCAGTGCCAAAAACAGCAGTTCTTTAGGTTACTCAGTCCCCATAGACCCCCATGTTAAAATGCAAAACTTCAAAGCAGAAATAAACATGTTCACAGCCTGGAACAAACAGTGGTTTCTATAACTAATAACAACATTCATGACAACATTTGTACAGGGGGTATATTTTATTTGACTCACATGTTTAACATTTTATTAAGACTTAAAGTTATGCATATAAGGGCAGGGCCACTTAAGTGACAGGCTGACTGTTGCCACCTGTAGTCTGTGGGTCAGATCAGCCCCTCATTCCCCACAGCTCCATCTTCTTGGTCACTTCTGGCTCCACAAATCCAAGATGGCAACAGCCAGCATGCCAAACTCGAATCCACAAACCAATGGGTGGTCATGGTAGCTACATTCATTATTTCATACAGTCTATGGCACTGGGTTATTTCGACCGATACTTTAAGGTATTTTTTCCAAATTTAAAAAATCACATTCAAGAAATGGCTCCAAAACCTATCATAAAGCACCCTATCCTGCTTGCGACTGTCTCTTCCTCAGAAAGCACAAACTGGATTACTCCATCTCTATCCACGTTTCTCTGAGCGGGGCCTTGTTTCTGCTCAACTCAACCTTCCTGCTGACCGAGTGGGGGGCCAGAGTGAAGCCGGACTGGGTGTGCGTGTTTATCGCCGCTTTCATGCATTACGCTTTGCTCTGCTGTTTCACCTGGATGGCCATAGAGGCACTTCACCTCTATCTGCTGCTGATAAAGGTGTTTAATACCTACTTTAAACACTACCTGGTCAAACTGTCTCTTGCTGGATGGGGTGAGTAAAGCAAGCACAACTTTCATGATAACTCCAGTTTTACTTATTACTGAACTTTGCTGATTGACAACAAAATGTTTGGATGAATGTTTTCCACCATCAAACTTCATCACAGCATCACCAGAAATATGAAATATGTTGACGTGATGCCATATTTTGTATGCTTAGTAAATGAAAAGTCCATCAGGAGCAGGTTGTCTCTTTAATAACCTGGTGTGTGTGTGTGTGTGTGTGTGTGTGTGTGTGGGTGTGTGGGTGTGTGTGTGTACACTTGTGATTCTCAGGGATCCCCGGTGTAATCGTAGCAGTCTCTTTGGGAGTGAAGGACTTCAAACAGTTTTACGGAGTTACACATATGACCATGGCTGATACTAACCAAACTAACGCCATGTAAGTAAGCTAACTGCTTTTAGCATGACAACAGGAATCAACAATTTCAACAATATCAGTCCTTAAAAGAACACAATCTGACCTGTCACAGTCACAGAGCATGGTAAAATGTCATTTTTACACTTTTATAGCCTATATGATCATACAGTGTTTGTGGGTTTTGGCCGTTTCCACACAGGTTTTTGTGTGATTTTTGTGGCAAAAGGCCTTCAGATTATTACACTCTTTGTTAATTTGGTGAAACCCATGCTTACTAATGGTAACATCAAGTGTGGTTTACAGTATTAAAAAACATTAGCATGTGCGAAGACATTGTGAGTATCACAAGGGAATGGCGGATTCCGCCACTAACACTGAAAACTTATGTAGAGAGGTGATGACAGACTGTAAACACATTTAATGGCTACTGCTGAAAAAACAGCAACCATTAATAGTATCAAAAACTGTGTTTCATTTCATAAAAAAAGCACTGTAGCTTTAAACATTTAAGATGTACTACTACTACTAATAATAATAATAATTATTATTATTATTATTATTATTATCATCATCATCATCTATACCATACGGTATGTCTTCTGCATGATCTGTTGTGAAAGTATTCTGACAGTCCATTGGGTTATCCACAGCTGCTGGATCACTGATGACTCCTTCTTCTACTCCTTGAACCTGGTGTATTTCACCCTTATATTCATCTTCAACTCTGGCATATTGATGGCAGTGGCCTCTAACATCTGCAAGATGAAACGAGTGTTCAGGAACAAGTCCAAGCTTGGAGTGCAGGCTGATGGAGAGACATGGAGCGACTCAAGGTCCAGTGAGTCCTGCAGGAGTGGCCTCACTGTGATGGGTCTTACCTGCCTGATGGGGACCACCTGGGGTCTGGCCTTCCTGGGCTCAGGATATGTCAACTACCCCATCCTCTACCTCTTCTGCATCCTCAACTCCACACAAGGTCTGCTGTCACTTCTGAGTTTGTCTCTGTTAAAATGTTTTTAACCTGTCTTTATTAAATGTTACCACCTACCAGTTTAATAATGAATGTGTCTCTTTGTCAAGGTTTCTTTATTTTCCTCTGGATCTGCCTGTCGGCCAAGAAGCAGAGGGAGAGAGACATGGAGGACAAACTGTCCTCTACTCCTATGAAGTCTTCAGCACTCAAATTTGATTAGACTCACTTTGCTACCATTAGTCCTGATGATAAAGCCCTGATGTAATCACTGATAGCATAGCTGTGCTGGTAATCCCCTTCATGTAACCACAGAAACTCCCATATGTAACCCTGTTTGAAACGTCCTTAAACTGTAAATCACTTTTATCTGTAACTTTATTATTATCCTCACGTAAATGTACGTTTATTTTTTAGGCTTAAGTGTCATTTTAGTAAAGCTCTTTCCTTCCCTTACTTACTATACAATATTGTACCTGTCTTTTTGAATAAAGTCTTAATATACCAGAATAGAGCAATGGTAACTTGTTGCTATTTGTACATGGTTTACAATTTTTTAAATCATATACATAGCTTTGAATTATTTATATCATATATTAATGGGACAGTTCAGGTTTGTTGAAGTGGAGTTGTATGGGGTACTTATCTATAGACAGTGTATTTCATACAGTAGATGTCAGTCATTACGCCCCCAGTTTGGAGAAGCAGGCAGTAGTCTGACGTGGAAGTTACGCAATCGACTGCTGTGGAGAGGTCAGCAACAAAACACATTTTAGCCACATAAAAAAGTCCCACCTAATAAAATTAATATCAGTTTCTGTCTATGCTATATTTAGAAAATTTTCACAGCTTTACCTTGCTGTCAGACAGTGATTTCCAACGGGACAATTAAGCTGTTATATTGCTGTCTTCAAGGCCAGACTTCATTGAGAAAATCAATGATTTAACATTAGCTGAACACAGGGTTTGCCAGTCTACCACTGCCTTGAACAGTTATTAGGGGCCGGGCAGCCTAAGCTGCCAGTTGTCCTCAGCTGGAAACACAAGACAATAGTCCTGATGGTGGCGCTACAGCAAACTTCTAAATTTCAAAACTTTTAAAATTTATAACAAATCATGGCATGGATGGCTACTGTCTGGCACCCTGATGCTTGGCTTAGTCAATTTGTGAAGCCACACACGAACTGTCACTTGCCAATTAGCTCAGTGAGATAGAAGACAAATAGGTCTATCTCTGCTATGAATCATTTCATTACTGATTAGCAATCCAGTTATTTTCTATATTAAATGTTTGTCTATAAAATTATGTAAAATTCATATTACCTTTCCCCTGTTCCAATCTTTGTCTGACTAAAGGTCCAAACCCATGATAAAGCAAGATTTGAGGAGGATATCCTCAAATCTGCGAAGGTAACTCCAACACTGATGCCTGAAACAATCAATCCATCATGAAATAGTTGTGGATTAATTATGTGTTTGACTTACTGATTTATTGAGTAATCATTGCAGCTGTAGAATTCCCATAATACGCTAGAAGAAGTTTTAAACATATATAAGGCAGAGTTGTCTCTTGCTAATTAGCTCAGTGAGAAAGAGCATAGTCTCTTATGCTTAGAATGCTACCTTTTTTTCATCTTCCTATACTCTGCTTGTTGCTTAGAATTACAGATGTGGGAAGTGCGGGGGACGTGTACCCCACATCCGCTAAGCCCATGCGTATGATGTGTATGTGTGCTGCCAACTTTGGAAAACATGAAGCAGTTGCAGTGTGAGTTTTGCTTCCCCAAAACGCTGTAAGTGTCAGTACTTGTTTACCATTGTGACAAGACAATTTCTAGGAAAACAGTAACATTCAGAAACTTCCTCTTTTCTCAAGGTGCTTTTCTCTACTCTTGGAGATTTAGTCATGTTGAAATATTGACATCCTTTGTTTCTGTAAACAGCCACATTGTAAGTGGTGAATTTATTTTCTTCCCTCTCAGTAATAATTACTATAAATCAAAATGTGACAGTTTACTCTCTCATAAGCAGATCAATTAGATTCCCAGTCAAAATGAACATCAGTAGCTTAAAAGAGTTGGGGAATAATGTTTCCCTTAAAAAACACGTCAGACATATCACTTTTAGTCTGTATGAGCTCTCCACCCCCGCTCCACCACCACCATGTGACATATGTAGATGTGAAACTTGCTGCTCATTCAACAGGCAAACCTCACACAAGCAGAACAACACTGCATCAAACAGTCGCACCATATGTGTGTTGGAGAAAAAGTGAGACATGACGTGGATTACTCTGTTTCTAGTGACTCTTGTGAGGGTTTCAAGAACCCAAACTAATGGTGAGTTTTTCACTTTTTATTGTGTTTTTTTTATGGTTGTGTGCTTATGAGTCAAATGCAATTTTAACCGTCAATACATTTAGATTCTACATCCACAACACCAAATGAAGATTATGTCATTTCTGGTACTGTGCTATCCAGCCCGAGGGACTCTGACTCAACCTGTAAGTAGTGATCATATGTCACATTTAAGTTTAATCCTGTTCACCTGTCTGTCTTATCTCCATATTTTGTACTACCTCTGACTGTTTCTCTTTTGTTCTCTGTCACTCCGACAGACGACTGTGGAAACGTCCTCAGAGTCTGTGCAACTGCTGTAAGCTGGATCAGGTAACTCATACTGCTCTAATAAATGCTGGGATAGCTTTGACATGACTGTGACACCCTGGAACAAAATAAGTACATAAAAAACGACTGAGAAAATTATTAATTATAACTTACCATGTTGTTGTCGGAGGACATATTTGTCGTCATCAGCCTTTTAGGAACTAAATGCACATGACTGTGCATTTCTCCGCTAATACCACAGTGTTTTGAAATGGCTTTATCAGCCAAAGAGATGTTCACCTTCCTCACCCTATAAATGACTGTGGCATAAAAATCATGTCAAAGGTTAAAAAGACAACTGAGATGTGTTGTCTGCTCACCTAAAATCAATACCTATCAATGTTCATGTAAGTGTTTGTATTGCTTAAATGCTCAAATATGTGTTGGTAGGTGTTATGAGGAACGAATTGGGACGTGTATACAAAAAGGACGTGGGCCTATTGGAGCAGACTTCATTCTTATGCAGGCAAACTCTTCTCAAGAGGTGAGAACAACATTTTGGATAATTGGCTTCGAGCTCTTGTCTCATCTGGCTCTCAAACAGTCTGAAATGTTGTAGGAAATGCATCAATAAATGACCAAAACAAAAGGAAAATAGTTTGAGTTGTTTACTCATCATACACATAGGCTTCAGGATGTTAGTTTCCACCGCATTGTCTTTACTCAGAGCATGTAGAAACCAGTGCAATCACCAACAAGTTCATCTCTATAAGTAAATAATATCAATCCATTTTTTGCATGTTTTGTGTAAACTGTATGTTTTATGTTTTGTTTAGGCTGAAGTGAGTCCCACTCGTAGACACAGGGTTCACATCCCATCCTCAGCTCTCAAGAGAAGCAGAGGAGATGAGTCTCAGGAGGAGGAGGTACGGGTGGTGGCCTCTGTGGTCAACAGCACTTTCTTCAAGGTCAGTAGTTGCTCTGAAGGTAAACGAGTCCATCCCTCATTGATCGTCCTTATTAATCAAATGCTAATCAGAATAGATGTGTGCATAAAGAGAAGTAGGCAAATTGAGAAATTTGTTTAGCTTTGGGAAATCTGATGTGCGAAAGGAGGATGGATGCAGAGGAGGACCTTTATATTGTTGTGACAGTGGTCTCTACTTTAAGTTAGCTCCTTCTGTGTAATTACACAAGTGCCTTCCCCTCATGCTGACTTGCATTCATTTCCACACACTCACAGTAGCCATTGTGTATATGAAAATGAAGGAAAGGTTGATTGAGGAAGCTGATTTACCTTTAATTGACAGTCCAATATGTCATGTGTTGCAGCTGAGTCCCCCTCAGAGAGGACGTGCGAGACAATACACACCAGTCCACATACAAGGCACTGTTCTGGGGGGGTTAGTCCTGGTAGTGAAGGCAGGGAAGTATGCTGTCCAAAACCTTGCAGAGCCCGTCAAATTAGCCTTCCAACACAACAAAGAGGTAAAGAGACTAAACCAGCTATTACAATGTTATATTTGCAGCATGTATCAATCTCCTTGTTCTCTTATACTTTGAATATGTTTCAGGAGGTGAATGGGACGTGTGTGTTTTGGCAGGAGTCACATTTTGACAAGACAACAGGTAGGCTACACATGCCAGCATATAGTCTTTTTGCTCTTGAATAAACAGTCAGATTTATACATTATACTGTGTGTGTGTTTTAGGTCATTGGAGCACATTTGGCTGTGAGACCAGTGACACAGGAACTGAATTTATTTGCAGCTGCAACCACCTGAGCTTCTTTGCTGTGCTTGTGGTAAAATAAACATTTTCTCTCATCATTTGCCATGAAGAGATGTTTTCAATAATTGTTTTCAATAATCTAAAATGTAAATGTGTTATGTCCTGTGTCACAAAAAGTGTTACGTGCGTGATAAGTAGTGTCATTGGCTTGTGGTGTGTTTTCTCGTCACTTGATGATTAAGCAGTCTCTGTGGGCGGCGGCCCCCTGCCCTTCCTTAAAGCTACAAGAGACCTCACACTTAATTGTAACGTCGATCAAAATGATTACAAATGTATTTAATTATTTATTTAGTGGTCGTTGATATACAAAGATACTCTAAGATTTTTGCCTTTACTGCTAGCACTGTCTGCAACCACAACTAATCTGTATCATTAGTCCAGTTTGCCTAATTTCCCAAGACTCCCAAGAAATAAAACAAGCCCATACTTTGCCACATGGTTCTACTTCTCATTTTCATCAAACCAAAAATAATTCAGAATTTTTATGCCTCAGCGCCAGTGATAGCAGTGGTCCAAAGGCATTATGTTTTCAGGTTGGCCATCCGTATGTCCATCCGCACGTGTGACGTACATACATCATGTCTGTCCCATCCTTGTGAACACAACATTTCTAGAACGCCTCAAGGGAATTTCTTCAAATTTGGCACAAATGTCCATTTAGACTCAACAAGGAACTGATTAGTTTTTGGTGGTCATAGGTCAGAGGTAAGGGACCTTGTCTGTGTCATTGTTGTGAACGTGGTATCTCAAGAACGCCTCAAAGCCTCCTGAAATTTTGTGGTCAAAGGTCAAGGTCAGTGTGACCTCCCAAAACATGTTTTTGGCCAGAATTCAAGAATTTGTATAGTAAGTATGACAAAACTTCACACAAATGTCTGACAAGATCCAAAAGGTCAAATGTCAACTTCACTCTGACATCTTAATTTTCTGCATTAAACACTTTAATGGGCATTATTCAATGTCATATCTCAGGAACAGAAGAGGAGACATTTGGTCAGAATACTACTAATTGATGACACTAATCTTGGGTGTCCACCTTGAATTTGTGCTGAATGTATAGATGTTCTTTGCTGTTGGGGTGACAATGGGTGTGAAGCATCCATGTCTTCACAGACATGTGTGGAGGCATACAAACATGGGGTGGTAATTCTAGTTTGTTCTGTGTTCTTACAAACGTACATGCAGATTATCATATATATTTCAGATGTGCACTCAGAGCACAAGCTGAGACGATAGACTAGAACTGAGAGGGTCATGGAGTTCACCGAAACGTGCAATGTTTTATCCCGCAAATCGCCTATCCAGGTGAAATTCCAAGATTTTAGTGATTATAGGCTGTCACTTGAGGTACAAAATTGTCATTCAAGGTCCCATCCAAAGTCACATCATCATTAATAGCCACTAATTCAGCCAAGCATAAAAATGCATATTTTTAAATTGCGCATGAATTCCACCTGAATTTTTATTATATCTGCTTCTGTTCCAGAACCCTGAATTATCTGTGGATGAAAGTGACGCTGTGAACCTTAGCTACATCACTTACACTGGATCAGCACTCTCCATCTTCTTCACAGTTATCAGCTTGATTCTCTACATATGTCTACAGTGAGTCTTCAGTTTGACTTAAAACGATTATTTCCATAAGACTTGAGGAAACTGTATTGAAATATATAAGGATATCCTCGTCATACTGCTTCACTGTTGGCCTAGTTTTCTGTCAGGATGTGGGCATGAACAGGAAAAGCGTGGTCATAGAAGTATGTGAAACTCAGCTGAATACATGCATGTTATTTTCTAAGCTATAGAGCCCAGAAATGAAACGTTCCGGTCGTCTTTACACAGTGGTGCTTTATAATCAACAGTAAGCTTATCTGCACTGCCAGTATAGCCACCCTCTATGTTAGAGTTTTGACAGGCTGTCATGACTAAAGTGAAACACCACCTTGCCAGTGGTGTCATATGTCATGCTGAAAGTAGCAGTACACCATAACGTTGACAGATGACCAAGGGAATTACTACCCAGGAACTGCCCATTGGTCCGACAGCCCATTGGTCCGAAGTCCCGTTGTTCGGAAATCATCATGATGCCCTGTGGTTAAGGTCAGGTTAGGTTCAGGCACAAAAAACACTTGGTTAGGGTCAGGAAAAGATCATGGTGTGGGTTAAAATGAAAAAGAAAGTGACAAACACATAAGCCGTGAGCCTGCTCCGCCTCAAGCCTTTCCCAGCTGACCCAGAGCCAGTAGCAGCGCACCATACGCCCGCTGCGAGCCGTTCAGCACCGTGGACAGTCGGACTAACGGGATGTCGAACTAATGGGCTGTCGGACCAATGACATGGACCCGCTTTACCCAGAGTGCTTGTGGGATGGTTGACCAGTGTCTGAAACCCTCTCCTCCCACACCTTCCTCATGTCAGAACTGGGGGTTTTGCATTTGACAGTTTCTGTAACTTTCCGAATAATAGTCTGACAATTATGCCTCTCTTTCGAGATCTCTTTATTTATCAACACAACTACTTCTGTCACTTTTTGTTTGTACAAAAATCTGACTGCAACACTATGAATGTTTCCAATAAAGAAAAAAGTGATTGCATCTTTACATGTCACACAAACTAGTCTCAAGTCAGAGTACTGTGGCACAGTAACCAGACAGTCTGCACAGAGTGATACCAGCAACTAAAATAACTTCTAAGATCTTAACTGTCTGGGTGAGATAAGTTGGAGGTACTGCCACGTTCAGTGCAAGTGGAAACGCTGCGAAAATGTGGGTGTTGCTGTATGTTGGTCTCCAACAGGAGTCTGCAGCACATGGGTGTCACACCATCCATCAGCTCTTATACCACATGACTGTAGAAATTAGAGATGCGCAGATAGCAGTTATAACCGCCTGGTCCGCGGTTAATTCGCGGATCGGGCGGGTCGGGTGATAAAAATGAACAATCTGATTAATGGCGGATGGGTTATGGGCGGGTGAAAATAATAGCCTAATAATAACTTTTATTTAAATCGCACCCTTTAAAAACAAAGTTTATAAATTGCTTTGACAAACATTAATGAGGGGAAATGTATTGCATGCTCTAAAATGTGAGCAACACATTTTAATATTTAGGCACAATCTTGCCGGCGGCCAGACTCTCATTGAGCCTAATTGAGGACCCCTGTGTATGGACCTGAACACCGGAGCATGATGGAGGGCGCGAAGGCAGTCAAGTGGAAGGGTTTATTTAACACAGTGATCCCCGCAGCAGGAGAAATGAGTGTCTCCTCATTAAGAGTGCCAATGTGCGCCTTTACGCACGGAGTAACGGCGCCGTTTTATTGATTATTTTAATGTCAAGTCAGCTGAGGATCTAATCTTTCCTGATAACATAAACATGCGGGTGCGGGTGGATGCGGGTCTGTAATTATAGAAAATTTATTTGCTCGGATGGGTGGCGGATGGATGATTGATGGATAGATGCGGATTCGGGTGCCGTCAGAGCCCATCCGCGCATCACTAGTAGAAATGTTTACATGATATAAAACATACAAATGTAATGTTTCCTTGGTGTGAAGAAACGTACAAAGCTAACATTTCCTTCTGATGAATGGGCTGACTGAATCTCCTAAATAGGCAATACAAAAATGATCATAATAACTGTAAACTGTTTCCCCTTCAGACGGCGACGTCCAGAGAAGGCCATCGGTGTGCATTTGCAACCTGACAGTAGCACTGCTGTGCCTCCACATCATCTTCCTGCTGTCCAACCTCTGGGTGTGGCAGCTGAATGAGACTGAGGAGGGCTGGGTTTGCAGGGGTTTGGGTCTCCTTTTACACTGGTCGCTACTGGCCACCTTCAGCTGGGCGGCTCTGGAGGGATTCCACCTCTACCTTCTCCTAATCCGAGTCTTTAACATCTACGTCAGGAGATACCTGCTCAAACTCAGCCTGGTGGGATGGGGTGAGTGGAAACCTGGTTGAGAAGGTGTTTCTGTCAAATGTTTAAGGTGTTCACTCTCTTTAACTGTGCTATTAATGAGTCAGAAAATTAGCCAAATCAAAATTTCCTTTGTAAACAACTCAAAATGAATTGAAAATAAGTTAAGTCTTCAATTATTATGTTTTTTGTAAATTTGAGAACATCAATGTAAATGCTTAGAATTCTTTCCATGATCATGTTTTCACATTGTAATGTGGACAGTTTTAATTCAAAGCAATTTCATCAAGTTACAAGGACCTTTTTTAACCACTAGGGGCGCAATAAACCAACGTACAGTTTTTGTATCTCACGTTGGAGCATCAGGCTCCCAGAAACTCTGCTCGGCCTTGCAGCCAGTTTTTCCCAGTGGCCACTTGCAGTATTGCAGCAAAAAAATTAACAATAAAAATCCTGCTGCCAAAAAGAATTTTCTCCATACACCACCATTATAAAAGAGATGTCTGTGGACACCTTGAACTGCAAGCAAGGTTAATTATGACTCTTTTTATTATGAATTGTTAGGCGTGATGTGTAACAGTACAACATCACCCTTTGGTGTGACATACAGCATACATGTTGGCAGCACTTTATAAACAATAACAGTGGCATAATATTGCAATAACAATCGTTTGCTATCCCTGTTACATGGTGGCTGACCTCGTCCTCTACTCGGAGGGTAAGGAGCTCCCAGACCTCACAATTTGCAGACATTTACGGTTGCTGTTCTTCTTTTTTGTGTTTGCTGCTAACTGCTATTATCCACTTTTTAAACCTCCCAACAGTGGGTCACACACACGTAACAAGTCATCAAAACGTCACACCTGTCCCGTCCATTGTCCCGTCCTGCTGGCTGGCCCTTTTACCCACCCAGACGTTAATTCACTGGTGTTTCTATCTCTGCTGCCGGCGAGACAACTCTGTCCCCCCATTCAGTGATCGTACCTTTTAAAAAGAATGGCCAGATAAACAACTGAAATAATACTCGTTTTGAACAGGCAGTGTAAAAGGGCACAAAAGTCACAAAGGTTGGTTTATTTTGCATCCTGGAGGGGCTGAACAGTGAGGCTCCGTCACACACAGGAATAAACTTAATCAGGCTTAAGTTATACAGTCAATAATTGGTAGTAGGATCAATTCATTGTAGGTTTTGGTCTTAATTGGATTTTGTAAAAATAAAACTCATATAGAATATTACTAGACTTGCCTTTTAAGCTCACTTATGCAAAGAGGGAGTCAATAGGTAACCACAGCTTATTTTTATCCTGGACCTCCCACCAGGAGGTAAATCATCATGGTTATGACCTTTCTGCTAAGTGTGGTTGGTAATGTACCAAAAAAGCATCAATGCAATAAGTGGAAGTCTGTAGGCAATATAAACGTCACAAAATATTTAAAAACCCTCAAATGTTGGAGTTTTGATCTTAATCTTTATTTTGGTCTTTGGTTTAATAAAATGATTTTAAAAAATGAGAGCAGATGTGTTCTGTCATCCTGTCTGTGCTCAGGCAAGCTTGTCGAACGGTAATCAGAGCTTGTTAAATGAACTCTTCTATCTGTCTTGTCTTTACGCAGGTCTTCCAACACTGATTGCAGTGGTTTGTGGGATATCAGGTGTTTATGGCAAATTCAGTCCGGAATTGCAGGGTGTCAGCATCAGCAACTCATCAATGCAGTTGTAAGAATTGTTGGGATTTATTTCATTCAACCATGCAGGAGGTTTTAATTCTTAATTGCTGACTTTGATTTTTTAATCTGCAGATGCTGGATGAGCAGACACAGGCTTTTAGTCAGCTACATCACCACTGTTGCCTTCCCATGCCTTGTGATACTGTGTAATTCCTGCATGCTGGGCCTGGTGGTGTTTAAGCTCTGGGGGCTAAGGGCAGGTAGCGGAACCATTGGAAGCAATAGTGGCTGGAGGAAGACGAAGAGAGAGAATGGGATGAAGTTATGGAAGGACTTTGCCACAGTGCTGGGTCTCAGCTGCTTGCTGGGCTTACCCTGGGGGTTAGCAACCATCAGCTACATCACCATCCCTGGAATCTACATATTCACAATACTAATCTCCCTGCAGGGTCAGTATGTGTATGGTCCTCATATAAAGGATCCACTGTGTTTTTATGATTTACTGGAAGAATTCACAGCCTCTCTTTTTTCTTCCTAGGTGTTTACATGTTCCTGTGGTCCGTGGCTTTGAACCGCAAGTCTCGATCTGACTTTAACTCCTCAACCAAAGACCCCTCCTCTCAGAAAGTGATGACCACCAGTTTCAATAATTGATATTCACACCTGACACACATGTATTATCCATTGCCTATATTAGGTGTTTACATGCCTTTGGACTGCAGTCAGTCGAATGATAACTGACATTAATGCATCAACATGCATCATGAACAGTAACCCCTTCTAATTATTTATTGTTTTTGTGATTTTTATGGTTACAATAGCTTGTCACTGGTGAATCACTAAATGAAAAAATCATTGTCTTTTCTGTGAGCATAACAGTACGTGTCATGATCAGGAGGACAACATTGTTAAAGCAGTGCAGACACCGTGGATCCTACAGACATTGTTTGCTAATGTGCTTCCTAAGATTAACACATATATGTTACATTTGTTACAGAAACTGTCTAATAAAAATGACACAGTACAAGTTCATCTTTGTCCGGTATAGCAGCGTGCTGTGTCTGAATTCTTGATGCTACATTTTGTATTGGGTAAGGCGGTGTTATGATGGAAATCCTACACAGTGAAATGTACTCATAATGTAAGCATTAAATATCCTTCATCAAACTTAGAACTTAGAATATTACGATTTACTATAATGGCCCAGTCACACCAAACGTGAGTACGGTGATATTCATCAAAGCAACTTCAAAAAATATTTGGTTCCGCTAACCGGAACACGCTAACGTCATTCTGTCGCAATAGCTCTCCAAGCTTTTCTCAGCATAGTGTGCTGTGTACACCATCCTGGCATTTTGTCCACAGGATCATTTCATTTACTGCGGAAGGGAAAAAGGCTTGTTTGCTTGGTTGCTAAGAATATGACACAACCCACTTGCCAGAAAAAAAAATATTGGCATTGTACTGGGCCTATTACTCTCCCTATGTTTGCAGGTTTACACGTGGAAGTGACAGCATGGTTCCTTTTGTGAGTTTGAAGAGTTGGACCAATGCTCTGTTTTACATTCCTGCAAGTGTACAATTATGCCTTGATTAATTTGTTCTGAGAAAAATCATTTTGTTCTATTTTGTTTATTTGTGTTGTGAAATATCAGTGTTTATTTGGGTGTCTCTATGTTAAGTGATGAGTTGGGTTATTTTGCTTTGTAGGTCAGTATTGTAAATGCTTTGCACTTCAAGGTAAGAGTTGACCCTGTTCTGCTTGCACTTACACTAAAGTTTTTATCGGGCCCAGAGGTGTTCATTGCTTTGAGGGTTTTTTAATCTACAAAAAGGAAAAGAAACAAACAAACAAAAGAAAAAAATATATATAACCCTTACATAGCTTGTAGAGACACTTTTTTAGAAAATAAGCTAAAATAAGCACAGTTTATAGTTTGTATTTGCTGCTGGTGCACATACAACTTGAATTTAATAGCGGCAGATGAGCACCATCTGTTGGCTATCTAAGGCAAAAACATGGAAAGTACAGCTCTCCCATACTGATCAATAATGCTGATTGCAAAACAATAAACAATAAATACCCATAACATAAACCCATAAAATAAAAACACAAAACAATATAATCTAATAAAGCTTTTAAAAACAATCACAAAACAAAAACTAAGATTATTTAGCTATTTCTAGCATTAGATTCTATTACAACAAAATTCATGGATTGCATCACCAGATAGTATCTCATAGATTTATCAGAAATGCTGCAGCAAAATGCTTTAATAGATTTTCTTTGTTGTTGTTATTACAATTTTTGCAGAAAGTGATTTGAAATGCACAAAATAAAACCAAAATAATTGCAGTAATTCAACATTTGCTCCTTGTATTACAAGTTTAGTTAGTTAGTTAGTTAGTTTAGTTTACTAATGGTAATAATTATTGCTCGAGAGTTGCGTGATAATGGTGAAAATAATTACACTTTGGTTGTCTGTTCGGATAAAAATAGACATCAAAGTTCAGTATTTCTTTTTTTTGCCCTAATAATCTACAGATACAGAAAAACAGCAGTGCTAAACAACACTTTCTTTTGCATTGGGCCACAACTTTTCATCCACATCACACCTGGGGACAACTGTGTCTCCATGTTAGATACATCCATGGAAGGCTTCTTTTGCGGATATGTCCAGACAGCTAGCGTGCATTGCATCCAAGGGACATCTGATCATGTGGCTGGTCATAAACTTTACTCTATGAGGTCAAGGAATGGAGAGTAAGGTGAAGTCAAAGTGCCACCATCCTGAGAAGAAACACCTTGTGACTATAAGAAAATGGTGAAATGTCACAACATCCCATAAAATGTCAGTTGTCTTGCAGGTGCAGGATGAAGCAAATTGAAGCAGTCTGACTTACAGTTATTTTGTGTTATGTAGGTAAACTCAACAGTCTTTACAGTAGTATGTGGAAAACAGACTGTAAATACACAGACATTTGTTGGTGGTTGAGTGTGAGTGAGAAAACAGGTAATGCATTTTGAGAGTTGTAATCATTGTGACAAACTAATTAAAAGTGAGCTCAGCTAGCACCACTGAGCTAACATCACAGCTTCCTTCTACACAGTGATACAGTTGGTGGGTGTAGTTTGACAGAAATAGTTCCTACATAAAACTGCTCAAAATATTGTCCGTGGATTATCTTGATTATCCAAAAAAGTTCAGTTTTTCAAGCAATCATGTATACGTTATTTGAAGGCACAAGTTATTAAGGAAATACTGTTTTGTTTATGATAATATTTACAAAATAACAAATAAATAATATTTGTCTGAATAAAAAGTAAGTAGGTGACAGACTTCATCAAGTAAGTTTATATCTCTAAGTAAATTTTACCAGCTGACCTGGATTTCTTCTTTGTAATAAATTTTGAGAGGTTCAAAATCAAAACAGCAATTTAATTTCGATAAAAAAAATACTTCAAAGATGGGGCTGAATTAAAAATGTAGTTTTTCAGAATATGAAATCTCCCCAGTAAGACAAACAAATGTAACAATGGTAAATAAATTATCATCAGATTCAAAATAAGATGTAACTGCATGTTTTGTTTTGCACAATATATATTTCACAAAGTCTTTCCAAAAAAGTAGGATTAATAAGGAAGTAATAATACTGAAACTACTACTAATAATAATATTAATTTTTTTTACATTTTACAAATAATCAACATGAAAACAATACATATGTAAACATGCCAGGAGATCAGAGCACTAACAGAAATCATACATCAGTTCATGAAATATAGGTGATGATACTGTGACGTCTGTGGTACCCGGAAATAAAGGCGGAGCTCCTCGGTTTGCCTCCTCCCTCTCTGACTGCCAGACAAACCAGACAAACTCAGACAGAGAGACAACATGGATCCGAACACGACGATTCTGCGAGTCAAGAGAAAAAGGGGGACCGACCCCGCGGATGCGTTGTTGCTGGCGTGTAAACGTATCCGACCGGAGACAGCCCAGAGCTCAGGTGAAACGGTCCCGGAGCCAAATGAAGCCGAGGTGGAAAACTCTGTGTTCAAACTCGTGGCGACCGTAGCGACACAGGTGAGAGGCCCGCTGCTACAGCGCGGTGTTAGCTAACGTTAACCAAGCGCTGCGGGCTAACGTCACGCAGCTGGCGGTGGAAACGGCAAATAAACCTTAGCTAGAGTGTCGGTACAAACCTACCAGTGTAGTTAATGTGACTGGCTGATAGCAAGCTGCATTTAACTGCTTAAAACGACTGTCGTTGTTGGAAAACTACGCGCCTGCTGTGCTAGTTGTTGTTAGCATCATACTCAGTTTGGGCAGCGCTGCTAGCTAACATTAGCCGCACGTCTGCTCCAAATTGCACTAGCCTCTGCAATAGTTAGCTCATCTTGTTGACGTTGAGCGTAGCTGTGACGTGTTTGCAGGCCTCGAAATGATGACTTCATCCAAAATCAAAGCCGCTGTAGCTACCATCACAATGTGTTTGAATACACAATGTCAAACAGGGACGCCTCACATAAGCTAATTTGCTTAGCTGCTAAATATCCTTGTACATACATAATACGAGGTTGACACTTTTCGATGTAATGTTATACAGCGTCATAAATGCATTTCATTGTGTTTTCCCTGCTTTTTATTGAAATGCTACATGATGCTTTATATGATAACCTAATGCGCACTGTGACACTTAAGAGAAAGCAAGTGTTGTCACTGATACAATGAGGATTGAGTTTAAGAGAGAGTTATGTGTGAGGAGATGTTTTGAAGAATTCTGTTGGTACCTGCTAAATTCTCACCCCTGTCATCTCATCACCAGGATGCTCCTGTTCAGACTCAGGTGCGACAGGCTTTGGCTCGACCTCGCATGGCCCATGCCCTGCGCCCCTCTGCTGCCAGCTCACAACGGATAATTGGGGATCTACGGAGCACAAAGTGGAGCACCCGGAGGGAGGAACGCTACAGAATACTCTCCAGCCACCGTACAGGGCTGTCAAGTCCAGCTGAGCAGCAAACCCCCCAGACAGAAAACTCTGAGGGCGGAGAGGAGACTGGGAAAGAGCAGGACAAATGTCTGGGTCTCGGTGCCATCCAGGTGGTCGATCTCCTACATGAAGATGCAGAGGACCAGGACAAATCCCCTGGCAAGGTGGGTTCACTGTCATCGCAGCCATTTAGAGATTAGTAATATCAGGGTTTTGTTTATAATGGAATCGACTATCATGCTGCCTACTGAAATTGAAAAGGTTACTTTGTAGCTGTCCACAATTTTGAAGGGAAAAAGTGTTTCAGAAATATAGATTCATGCCTTTAAAAATAACAGTCAATAGAATAAAACAAATGATCAGGGCAGAGAGAATGAATTGGTTTAAAGTGTGGTTACATTTTCCTTGAGTTGGCAATAATGCCTGCAGACCACTTTGTCTGATAAAATGTGCAAGTGGCTCCTAGATTTGCATCACTCTGTAGCCAAAAAAACAATAATTACCTATTGAGTGGCTGGTAGATTTTGGAATCCACCAGCCACAGTGGCAGGTGGACAGAAAAAATTATTTACAACCCTTCCACCAGTATCGGAGATATCATTGTTCAAAAACCTGCTAAACTAGCTGAACATAAATTTGCAGAAATATGACACCACACCACAGTCAGCTCCCAGTCCCAGCTTCATCCATGGCCAGTTTGTTTTACCAAGCCACATGGAACCTGTTGGGCTAATATCAAAATGCTAATAGTTTTGCTTGTTCAGCAAAGTGTCTTAAAATTTGGCAGATAGGTGCAGATATTTATAGGCCAACACTAACCAGCCCTTGCTCCTATACCATTAGCACCTGCCTTCAACATTTATGTTTATTTTATTCTAAATTTCCTATTTTTCTTGCACAGCAATTAAAAGGAACACGTGAGCAATACTAATAAGAGTAGCTGTATTAACGCACTTCTAACAATGCAGTTTCCATCCACACCAGGATGAAATTAACAGTTCAGTTTTTATGTAGTAAAAAGGGTTCATCTATACAGGGTTCCCACAGTCATGGAAAACCTGGAAAAATCATGGAACTACATAATCACAATTTCTAGGCCTGGAATTTTGTTGTCTGTCATGAAATTGTCAGTCATCTGCCGTGGGTAACCTTTCATGCAGTGTAACACAATGGCAAATTTATTTTTTGTAGCTGTGGACATAATGTAGCTCTAATATGCACCACTGTGACGTTGTTTTTGTTTACCGTCATTAGTGCTGCTTGATTATCGAAAAAATCATGATCACGATTATTTTGTTCAAAATTGAAATCACGATTATGCCAATGATTATACAGTGCACGTGATGACTTATATTGTTTACACGACGGCATGTCATTTCTGTCTCTATGGCATGTCATTTCTGTCTCCACATGGTCGTGCGTTTACAATTCTGCTCTGCTCCCTGTACTGCGCACGAAGGAGTTTGGCCCCGATGTGTGCACACACACACAGACCAACCTCTCTCGCTCTCCCTCTGCCATTTTCGGCACGCTGTGTTTGAAATCTTCATGATCACTTGCCCCTCGCATTATTTGTAGTCCATCTACTTGACTGGCTCGTGGGGTCAATAGAGGGTAGGGGGCAGTATTGTGCATGCGCTGCTTCCGTAGAAGATAATATAACACCTCCAGGCGTCTGTGACCAAAAATCGTTTACCCTCGATTTCATTAATTTTGAAATTGTTTGACCTCAAAATCATAATCGCAATCATCAGACGATTAATTGCACAGCCTTAAAGGAAATGGCCACTTTAGAATGAAAATACAGACAGTACTTACTCTCCCTCATGCGGACAAGAAGTCCAGTGTACTTTTTTAATCCGCAAAACTTGTTCGGGGTATCGGAGGATAACAGCTAGCCGGAATAACAGCTACACTTGAAGTGCACATAACCAACATTTTGAAAATGTAATAAGACTCCGCCAATGCAAGCCGTGGCGTGCAACATTGACTTGAAAAGACGTAATTTACACCACTTTTATAGCATAATTTCTCACCGTGGTCAGTTAGCCTGCCCTGCAGGCGTATTGTATTTACATGGCAACTTGCGCGAGACTAGCTGATGGCTAGTGGTGGTGGTGCTAGTTCTCGAGTCTCGCACGAGTTGCCATGTAAACACAGCACGCCTGCAGGAGTGTTTCTCGTCACTATCTGGCATTATAACTCCATGCTTAACCTTCCTAACCATGCCCTATCATAGAAATAAAATCCATGTGTATGGATTGAACAACAAAATGTTTTTCGTGTTATCATAGGCTTTGAACAAAAGCAACAGGAAAAATTTGAAGGCATATTGATTCACTGTTGAAATACTGTTTGAATACAAAGAATAGATGTAAACTTTTGACATAAGGTGCCACATAAGCTGTTTAGCTTCGTATTGCATTAGAGTTGCATTAGTGAACATTGGTAATATCAATAGCCTCAGCAGTGATGTTTTCTCTCTGTCTCTTTTGTATAGACGCTGTCCTCAGACCCAGAGGTGATCCTGTGTAACAGCACCAAGATGCTGCGGGAGCGCCTGAGCATAACCGGGGAGAGACTGGGGGAAGAGCACCGGGAGCAGGACGACGACTACGTCTATGATCTTTACTACCAGGAAATGGTCACACCAGGGTGGATCCAGGATATCCTGTCTGTCAGGGCCTATGCTGATGAGGGAGAACTGGTGTGTGTAGATGGATGGACGGACAGATGAATGAGTGCTGGAATCGGAGTGAGTGAATGAAGACATGGGAGAAGTAGAAGGTAGACATGGGTATAGCCTCACAACCTTTATATGTTAACTACTTGTGCAGTAGTCATTTGGATAAATCAGCGAGTGTCAGCTGACATGTCGCTGGTCTTGACTAAATTACATGTCTTTGCCAACCTGTAAACTTTGCCCACACTCTTGCTTAGAGTTGCTTAATTAACTCAAAGCAACAGCCCTGGACCAAACACACTTTAGGCCAGTCAGCACCATATAATCTTGTTTCTCCACATGCTGCTGCACTGATGTGGCTCTAATGAGACTACTTGTAGAAATAGTTTGTGCCTTTGAGTTTGCCTATAGAAGCATAAAAAGTAGCATTTAATACCATTTTTCCAATCTTATTATTTTGGCCAAAAAGATCCCAACAAGGAACTTACTAGCTACTCACTAGCTGTACAAAGAATTTCTCAGAGGACAATAAAACCAGTAATGATCAACAAAAATGAGACTTTTGCATAAATAGGTTGTTGCTGTTTACCCCAGGTGCCCGACCTCGTGGTCCATGAAGAGGAGGTGTATGAAGATGAGGATGATGAGAACGAGGAAGGCAACTGGAGGAATGACTACCCTGATGAGGAGAGTGATGCCGACAGTGACAGAGAGGAGCGCTACGGTGGTGCGTATTCATGTACTTATTAATGTTAGTTATTGTAGTCTGTGTAGGTTTGTACATGGGCCCCTTTTTAACTCAACATTAATATTAGTGTTTTGTGAATGTGTGATTTTACTTTGCCTGCCTCTGAATAATAAATGTTGCCCCCCGTTTTCTCTTCACTTGGAATGACAGTTAGTCATTGTTTTAAATGTAGTAGCTATTTGGCCACCCAGTTTTTAGGTAGTGTTATCTTTGATATTTTGTATGTACTAAATTTTTGATAAATATACACTTGGAGTTAGTTAAAGATAAATAACAGGCTCCTTATCTTCTCATAAAACAGGACACACACATTACGACTGACGACTTATGAGCCAGTTATGAATGAATGATGAATGAATGATTGAATGATATTTGGCTGTGATGATTGATGGGACTAAGTTAATCTGAGTCTGATCTAGGGCTGCTTGATTATGGAAAAAATCATAATCATGATTATTTTTGGTCAAAATTGAAATCACGATTATGCAAAGGATTATGCGGTGCATGTGATGTCATTTCTGTCTCTACATGGTCGCACGTTTGCAAATCTCCTCTGCTCTCTGCATCGCGCATGGCGGAGTTCCGCCCCGACGTGCACACACAAACACAGACACGTGCGCATGCACACACACCACACACACAGACCAACAAGGTCAGGAAAGAACTGTTGCTTGTCAACCCTCTGTTAGTGACAGAAGAGATAACATTTTTATTTAAACTGGGCATTTTTCAAATACTGAAAATATATTTTTAACTGATCATATATTTTATGTGTAAAATTGATATGAAAAGTAACCATAGCTGTGAATTAAAAGAAGTAAAAAGTACTATCTTTCTTTCTGAAATATTGTGTATGTGGGAGTGGAGGTATAAAGTAACAGAAAATGAGAATACAAGTACAAGTACCTTTTAAACTGTCCTAAAGTACTTCAGTAAATATGCCAAGTTACTTTGCACCACTGTTCTCTGCTACTAAATCACTTTTTGTCTGAAGCTAGTTATGGGATTATTATTGCAGTTTTGTTCAGATCCTGAACCCTTATTTCAGCCAGACATTTTTTTCCTGCTCATCATAACAAATTATTTGGCAATATTTTGCTGTTAATGCATAATATAACGGTCACAAACAGTAACTTGGGTGTTGCTGCTGCCGAGTTGAGAGATTAACAGTGATGATGTAGCTTTAATACAGTGTGTAATACAGTGACCGTGTTCTGCTTTCCATTTTTAGGTGAAACTCAACAGTGACAAATCTTGACTTGACAAAGTTCACTTTTTGTAACAACAGTGACCTGGGGTCATCTGGACACTATATTTGATCTTTATACATGAAGCACCAAAGCTTAGGCCTGAGTGACTGGGAGTGACAGACGCCTTGATGAAGCAACGGTGCAAAACACAAGTGAATGTTTTATGTCATGAGTGACTAGAGGTGGGGGAAATTTCCGATTCTTAGATTAATCGCGATTCGGCCGTGGAAGAATCGAGAACGATTCACAAACATCCAAATTAAGATTATTTAAATATGCCAAGTAAAGTGGAACTAAAATACAGTAAGCGCGGTCTTCGAGACGCTATGGGGAACGGACCGAGAACACACATCCACAGCACACTCCTCCAGAAAAAAAAAACAACAACAAGCATGGCTGAGCTAACCAACCCACCTCGCCGTGAGATCCGACCTGCTCCTAAACATTTAAAAGCAGACGTGTGGAATCATTTTGGATTCTACAACGTTGATGGAGGAAATGAATTGGACAAAAGCTACGTTGTATGCAAGATTTGTCGCGCTAAAATAAAATACTTTGGCAACACAACGAACATGAGAAGTCACACAGCACGATTCCACCCGACGGAGGAGGTGGGAAAGCCGGCTGCTGTTGCTACTAGCAGCCAGAGAACAATTGAGGACGCTCTGGGTAAGCTGCCACCCACATCGCAAAAGGCCAAGCGAATTACGAAAGGCATCGCGGGATTCATTGCCATGGGTTTGCAACCTTACTCGGTTGTAGAAAATCGGGGATTTCGGAGAATGATGGAAGCAACGGAGCTGAGGTACGTCATCCCATCCCGACGCTATTTCACCGACACGGCCGTCCCGGCACTCTACAAGCAGACTAAAGCAGAAATCACGTCATCGCTGTTGAATGCAGACCGAGTCGCCGTTACATGTGATGCGTGGACGTCTGTAGCCACCGAATCATTTGTTACTGTAACTGCGCATTTCATAACCGATGAGTGGGAGCTGAAAGCACACGTGCTTCAAACAAGAGCAATGCATGAAAGCCACACGGGTGCTAATATGGCTGAGCTGCTAAGCAGTGCTGTAAATGAATGGGACATCGCAAAGAAAGAAGTTGTTGTAGTTACAGACATTATATTAATAAAATATAATGGAAATTAATTCAACTCTTTGTTTCTTATTGCAAATGCACTGTTTTTTGAACTGCAAGTGATGAATACTCATTCAGTGAGACAAAAAGAAATGTGGAAAAAGTGCATCAATATACATAAATTAAAAATGCATCAATAATCGTTTTATAATCGAATCGTAGCCTCTGAATCGTAATTGAATCGTGAGGTTCCCCAAGATTCCCACCCCTGTGAGTGACAGATATTTATGGTTCATCATGACACAGTGGCAGGACAAAATAGAGGTGGTAACTGATGGAAAACATTGCATCAGAAGAGCCTATGCATATCTTTGCAGACTACAAGACTTAAAATTTCCATGAATCATTGAAGCAACGGCACATTCGTGACACGCGTGCCATTGTAGCCCCAAACACTTTGCTGTGTGTGGGCTGCTTATCGCAGTGCTTCCTGTCATTCACTGGCTGACCTTTGTCTCGCGTTTGCAGGTTACTGGGAGGAGGAGCATTCGTACAGCCGGAGGAGCTGGAACCGCTACCAGAGGGAAGTGCTGCATGAGCTGGGCTGCCATGGTGAAGATGACAATGAGGAGGATGATGACGATGGAGACAAATATAATTCCGATTGATCTATCCCTTAACCCCACACCTGTCAGTGGATCTTCCCATTGCCCTCTCCACTAATAACACCGTACTCCATTGACCTCTGTGTAGATGAGAGCAGAAGGAAACAACAATGGCACATGAGAGAATCCTGAAAAATAGATCCCATGTTTAAGTGTAGCAATTATTGTGTAGCACTCATCAGATTTGACAAAGGTTTGAAGTTAAATTGACTGAGAAGATCATGTTCTTAAGTGAACACCACTAACTACACCCTGCATGTTGAAACAAATTCCATTTTATGTGCCAATGCAAAAAAGAAAAAAAAGTCAGAGCACGTCAGCCACTAATGTTTGAGAAAACTGCAAACATACCATCTCTCAGTATACATGTTCTTATGATGAGATCCATCAATCTCTGCTACACAGAAGGTGAAGGAGTAGGCGTTATTTCAGGAAGGTTCCAGAGTGTCTTTTTTTTTTTTTTTTTTTTAACTGTGGTGGAGTGAATTTGTGTGTGGGTGTTTGTTCAACGTGGATGTGTGTTTAAAAATGTTGCACATTAGTGTGATATGCCTTGTATGCTTTGTGCTGTTAACACTTCTGTTAGTGAGACGTCTCGGGCCGCGCGTGGTTGCAATTTAGGATGCATTCTGTGCATGGTAGTGTGTGTAGGTACAACTGTGCGTGTTAGATTTTTTGCATAATGTGAAAGTGTGATGCATACGTTTTGTTGTGGGTGTGCGAGTTCAGTTCAGAAATTCCCCTTGAAGTTCAGATTGTTTCTCTTGGATGCTTGTTGAATTTAACTTTTTTTTTGTAAATATGTAGATGTGTATAAAAAGAAAGCTTTCAAAATAAACTTGAAACATCTCAGTGTCAATTTGTCCAGCATGATGAATGCAAAGATCAGTCCCAGCTGGTCTGAAATTTTCAGTGATGTATTAAGTGTTTTAGACGTAGGAGTAAAATCTGAAAAGCTTTGCTCTGACAGGTGAAGAGTTCAAAGCAGATAGAGCATTGTAGGCCAAATATAAAGCACATCAAGAAAAGGGCTGGGATATGGATGCTGGATTCAACATATTTTAATAGACTGTTCTGGAGGCTTGTTTATCTGAACTGCAGTGTGATGTTAATGGGCAATTGTGCGCTGTCAGTGAACGTCCCCTAAAATGTTTTAACAGGCAAAGATTGTTGTCTGACATTATGGAAAGCACCCCACAGAGATAAGGAGATAAGGAGTTACTTTGTGAAAGACTAAGATCCTTTTTTCCCCCCAACTAAAAACAGCCCCAAAATTGCTACCACCAAACCCACTAGGCCCCATTTACATAATTAGTAATTTTATCATCATGAAACAAACTTCATTTAAAGTCTACAGAAACAAAATAAAACCCACTAGAACCATCTTGGTTTGTCTTTGCACTCTCCCAACAACCATCAACTCTGGTTTGCTTTAAATAAGCCCTTAATTCACTCTGTTACATGTAAAAATATTCTGGTTCTGTACATGCTAAAATTACTGCTGATTTAACCCTTTCACAAAAAGGTCTATCTGTTGGAATCATTTCCACAATGTTCTCAGACTCTTACAATAACAATCTGAGCCTGTCAGTGATTTAAAAAACTTTTTTTTTTTTAGTAGATATAAATGGACATTGCAAAAATGCATTAAGTGGTTTCTCTTGCTCAATACTGGACCAATTAAAAAAACTGCTGTCTCCACTAATAACTTGGTCACAAAACATGGTTAAAAGGTTCCAGGTTTGAAAACACTTAAGTTGCACTGTAATGGCACCAAATGAAACGCTACATTGAAACCAAGGTGCCATTTAAAGTTAAATCTAATGTTACCAGTTGAGTGAATATGGCCTTCAATCGTGTGCATATTTACCTTATAACACCATACAAATGACATGTTATTTAGAAATTATATTTAATATAAACTGATTTTTTTGCCACACAATTTAAGTCAAACATAAAGAACAGGACAGCTTCCTATACTACTGGACAGAGTGGATTCAGCAGACAGTTAACCCACCTCAGCCACCAAATGGAAAAAAGCCCAATACTTCATTTCAACATACAATACTTAAAATGCCAAAAATAAACCAACCGACCAGACAATGACACCAAAAGTACATAAAGGCAATAACATTAGGACGATGTCTCAAAGTCTTCACATAGCAGCAGACAAACAAAATCTTCCCTTTTCATTCCATAAGTGTAAAACAGATAATTCATGATTTGTCTTTTAATTCCCAGGTGACATTTAGCACATTCACACATACTGCACATAATATCTTTCAGTTAAAATAGTTTAAATCCATATAATAAAATGTACAATTATAAGGTCCCTGTGGTCATTTGCAACACCTGTAAAATGTCTTGGCATATACTGTTATGAAGGCATTTAAAAGGGAGGACCACCTAAATGATGAATTCCAACATATGATTTTCATGGCCAAGGAAAGTTCAAGCAATATTTGCCAACATGATTTACTCTCTCTGAAAGCCAGACATCAGAGAAGCAAGTCTCAACCTTGTGATGTCATCAAGCATTAAGTCTGGAGCTGCTCTATAAACAACTTTATTCTCATGTAGTAATCTCAGTGCTGAAACAGAAAATGTACCCATATACTCCCAACAGTCCCCTGGGTGCTCTCAGTGACATCTGGGACATCTTTCCCAGTTCACAGTCTATGAAGAAGCTCCGGACTTTATACCCTATGACATCACACATTTGAGTTTTAGCACTCTAGTTTTTGGATTTGGTAGAGAGCCCTTCTGTGCGGAGTTTGCATGTTCTTCCCTGTGTCAGCGTGGGTTTTCTCCGGGTACTCCGGCTTCCTCCCACAGTCCAAAGACTACATTGACCGTAGGTGTGAATGTGAGTGTCAGCTGGGATAGGCTCCGGCACCCCCACGATGAATTAATGAATAGAGAGTCGTTCATGTTTACTAATTTTTTTGACCATAGGAATAACGTATGAAGTTTGAGAATGGGTGAAGTTCCCCTTTAGCTAAAGTGAAAGGAGTCTCTCAGAGTCTCTCTCAGAGAAAGATGTCTCTGTCCTAGCTTGTCCTGTCTGACAACCATTTATCCAGTCAACTTCACACACGGTGGGTGCATTGCTGAGGACCCCAGGAAGTGCAGTGCTGAGTGCAAGCTCTTCAGATCTACGCATCTACGAGTAGTGCATCACTACTGCCAGAAGTTCACACTACTGAAATGGGGACCCTATTAACTGCTACACCTCTGAATGGCATGCTGGATGCAGCTCGCTCTCCGACGCTCACTACAGTACATTCAAAAACAGACGGAGACGAGATCGGAGAGAACAGAGTTGTTACAATTAGCACATGTAACTTTTGAAATGAACAGCCGGGCTGTGACTTCACTGAGGCCATAAATGTTCGTGTGAGCTGTTGCACCCAAATGATGCGTATATTCTAGCACTGCTAGGGGATGCAACTATGTCATGGCAGGTTATTGCTCAGGAAGGAAGCTCAGTGTTGAATGTGAAGTAGTTTGGATGAGTGGCGCTCGAGAAGGCTGCAAGCAGCAACACTAGAGGCCAAGCAGTCGGCACGTTTTTAACGGGCACTGCACCAGTATAGACACATACCTGTGGAACTAACAAGGCAAATCCTTTATATTAATATTTCTATATAGAGAGAGATAATTAAATACTGTGCTGAAGAAATTAAACTGTAGCCATGTCCACAATATGCCATATAACAGTACTGTCTATCCTTATGGCTGGAGGTTTTGAATGTCCTTGAGTTTCAGGATAAATCTGCAGGTGAACGTGGCGTCTGTGGCAGCATCATCTGTGTTGTAAACAAGTCATTGGAGCCTGGGAGCTTCATCACGGTGAATAGTACAATAAAATCCCTTTTTTCATCAAAGAATCCCTCGTCTGGCTCCCCTGGTGACTGTCAGCTGCGAGGATGCAGAGACTGCTCGATCAAGTTTTTAACTGTATTGGATGCTATTCACTCTTGTCCATCTCTGTCAGTACGCAGTAGCAGGTGTACTGGGTGAGGTGAGTGAGAGAACCTGCGGTAAGAGACGACGACACGTGTTAGCCTGCTGAATCCAGCTGTTGACAGAGTGTAACAAGTGATGCAGCAATAACAGGTGTGCCTGTTGTCAAAGGGTGTTAGTTTAGTGGTAAACTCACGCAGCAGCTTGGTGATGATAGGCGGCCGTTTGGACTCTGGTAGATGGACACCCAGGAAGTAGACAGGAACACCTGACAGTGCAATGGCGATGCCAATCAGGGAGTTGATGGTGTCGCTGTAGAGAGGTACTGCCACCAAGAAAACAGCACATAGGCAGAACACCACCGGGTACAATAAAGACAGCTGTAAAGAGAGAAATCAAGAGGCAGACTGTGAGCTGGAAACACAACAAAAAACTTTGTATTGTTGTGTGTAATTTGCTTTTATGACATACAATAATCATTTTTTTCCCGACTCAGTTAAACAAACTAACAAAAAAAACTAAAGAAGAAAATCTTGCAGTTGTTATAAACTAATGACTGCAATATTTTCATTTAAAATAATGGACACTTTGATGTTCAAATATTTACCTTTCTTTTTATTTTTAGTTTATTAAATTTGAGCTTTCTGTTTACAATACAGAGCTTATCCACAATCATCATCTTACCCAGTATAAACATGGAAATAACTGAAGTCTTTACATGTTTTATCATAATTAAATTAATTAATCAATTCAGCGGTATATTTAAAGGGATCTGGAAGGATACGTGTGCAATATTTGTTTGAGTTTGCTGGAGGATATATATATATATTTATTTCTATGTGACACAGGGAAGCTAAAATATGTGACTATTATTGAAAACATTTATTCAGCACAGCATTTACTCAGACTACTGTAACTATGACCCAGACCTGGATAAATGGCAGAAAAAAAGAGGAATGAATGGATGGGTGCGCAAGATTTACACAAGTGTGTTTAACTAGTCTCACCTTGAGCGGTCTGGGTCTGTCGGGCTCTTTCCAGCGGAGGTAGATCTGGCCAGCGATGGACAGACCCATAAAGAACCAGTAGCTAAAGCTGTAGTAGTTGATGAGTTGGAAGACGTCTTCCACTGTCAGGTAGATCAGAGACATGATACACTGGACAGAGGAGGAAAGAGAGAATGAAGACAGTGAGTAAAAACAAAAACAGATGTGAATGAATATACATTGAGATACAGATATAGATTACATTATTATCACCTCTACTTTATTTGCCTAAGTTGGATACGTTTTATATTTATTAACAGGCAAAGAACCAACAGATACTTCTAGTTTCCATTATCACCACAATCTTATTAAAGGAGAATGGGTTTGGCATAGAAGTTAAAAAAAACATATGAAGTTCCAACTTCAAATCAACACATACAGTGAAGGAGACTAGTAAACTAGTGAGACTAGACTTTATAGTTAACTACCATTAAGTTTAAGTACTCTGCACTTCTCCACAAAAATGTACAAGTAATGATCTATTTTCATACATTGAAGATCAGAGCAGGGATCGGCGTGAATCTCTGAATGTGGATCATAGACAGAGCGTCTGGAAGGTGACCCTCACGAGAGCCAACAAAGAACAACCTGGACACAACAGATGGGAATTAAGTTGGACAACATTTAAATTTAAAAAAAAAAAAAAACCAATGCAGATTTTTGCAGTGCTGCTCCAATTAGTGTGTATCTATGTGTGTGTGTGTGTGTTCTACCTGGATGCAGCTATAATGGAGGCATTGAGGCCTCCATAGCAGGACAGAGCCACAGCAATAGGGATGGTCCAGCTCATTACACCAAGGGTGTGATCTGCAAATGTCTGAAGCAGAAACTGGTTTAGAAAATGCAGTTTGACCTCGTGCACATGCATCAGTCAATTAGTTTACTCACCACTGCCACTGCATCACTGGCCAGTATAGCACTGACATCCAGAACAGCATAGTAGGCCACATTGGTGAGGATGTAGATGATAGTGACGATGGGCATAGAGATACCGATGGCCAGGGGCAGGTTCCTGGAATGACAGGACATTGGATCATTACCAGGCTGATTCAAGTATTCTGACTTGCCTCTGTTCAGCCTCTCTACTGAAAAAGGAAACAAAAGCAAAAGTTACCTTTCAGGGTTTTTGATCTCCTCTGTAACAAAATTGAGGGTGTCCCAGCCGGAATAGGAGAAAAGCGCAGAGTAGAGTGCCAGCGCGATGTCACCAGGGTCTGTGGACGATCCCTGAAAGGATGCTTCAAAGTTGGTTGTGTAACCTAAAGAGAGACACAGAGAAAGAACAATCAAAGGAACAATCTGTGAAATGTTCTTGCATTTATGTACAAAATGATGAGTCCTTATTCCTCTGTCCATGACTGCTAACATTTCAAACTTTCTAGAAAGTAGGGCTGTCCTGGCACTTTTGAAAATCATGGCCTAGAGGAACAATGTGAAAAGCTGAGTACGTTAGTAACACTACTCACCTTGGCACAGCTTGACGATGCCAGTAATGATGATGACGATGAGGGCTGCCACCTTGGCATAGGTGAAAATATCTTGCACTCGGGTCCCCCACTTTACATATGCAGAGTTGATGAACGTCAGTAAGCCTGGGGAGACAGGAACATTTCACAGAGGTTCTGTTGCGTCTACTCCGGCAGGAACAGTTAGACAGGCATGAGCAAACAGCAGTCGGATGCAAAGTAGATCTACTTACATATACACGCTGCAGCGATGAGCCTGGCTGCTGCATATGGTGGTTCACATGTTGGAAAGAGCGGCTGCACCAGGTAGTTTGCAAATGTAATGGCTATGACCGCTTGGCTGGTGGGCTCAATAATCAATAAAGATGTCCATAGACGAATGAATGCTATGAAGCCACCGAATGACTCCAGGATGTATGCATAAGACGCCCCTGATTTGGTGATGGTGGTGCCCAGCTCAGCGTAGCAGAGGGCCCCCACCACAGAGAAGAGTCCCCCAATGACCCAGATGACTAGCGACAGCCCGTAAGAGGCACTGTAGATGAGCACACCCTTGGGGGAGACGAAGATGCCAGAGCCGATCATGTTTCCTACGATCAGGCTGACTCCATTGAGCAGTGAGATCTCCTTCTTAAGCTGCATGCTTTCTTTGGGTGGCTCTGAAAGATGGGGAGAGTGGCCCGCACTGCCGTTCATCTTCTTCGATTCTTCATGGTCGGCCATGGTGCCGCTGTCTCAGGGCTGAACCAGCAGGAGCTGAGGACTGGCTGTGGACACTACAGAACCTTGTCCCTTTCTGGCAACTTCTGGAACAACCTGTACAAAACATTCAGACGGAACAAGTTATTGATGGTGACGTAAAGAGGAGGTTAATGCTAAATGGTGAGTCAGGTGGTATTTTCATCTCTAATGCGTCAAACACTGGTAAAAGAAAGGTCATGACATTAGTGCAGAGTAGGCAGGGAAACAGAAGAGAGGTTTGATTAACAGACAAGAGAAAGGGTGGTGAAAGTGGAAACATTATCAACAGAGGTAGGAAGGTGGAGAAACATAACATCATGCATCATTAATGTCCCATGATGCCGAAGGTGATTCAGCAGGGCCAGTGCTCGTCATTAATCATCAACTACACAGCCAAGCTCAGCTCTTTAGTCATGTCATATGACAGAATCTGCATTCTTAGAAACACCCAACAGGAATGAGATACAAAAAAGAAAAGAAAAAGACATTCTCACAAAAATGTTTGCCCATTCCTAAACGTACAATTCACCCTGAAATCTAAAGTATGTATCTCTCCTCTTACCTGTAGTGCTCTTTATCAATCAGATTGTTTTGGTGTGAGTTGCCAAGTTTTGGAGGTATCGACCATAAAGATGTCTGCCTTCTCTCAAACAATGTCTCATGACAGGGTTACTCAAGATAATCCACAGACCTTATTGGAGCAGTTTCATGTAGGAGTCCTCTTCTTTCTACCAGACTCCACTCGCCAGTTGTCTAACTATGCAGTAAGAAAGGTGGATCTAAGTTAAATACTGCTAGATCACCTGAGCTAGCTGATGGTAAATACATCTCACGCTGTCACAAGCATAAGCATGGTGACACAGTTGGTGGGCGTAGACCGAAGGAAAGAAAATAGTGCCTATGTGAAACTGCTCACAACAAGGTCTGCGGATTATCTTGAGTAACTTGGTCATGATTTCTATAAAGACACATTGCTGTTGAGTTTGGCAAATGTATCTTTTTGGCGCTTTGAGCACCACAAGCGAAGTGCCACCTAGTTCCATTATATTCAAGAGAAGGCTGACATCTCTACAGCCGATATCTCCAATACTCTGCCACTCACACCAAAACAATCTAGACTGATAAAGAGCACTACAGGTAAGACAAAAAAAAAAAACGTGTATTATTGCTTTTGGGGTGAACTGTCCCTTTAAATATGACAGGAAATCCTTGTTGGTCACACACCAGCAGTCCCAGGTAGTTAAAAAGGCACATGCAAAACGTTCATCCTGTCACTTCAATAGTAAGAGCAAAGTCATGAGGTCCTCCTGTCTCATACCACGCACACAAAAACATGACATCAAGATAGAATTCTGAGCCATTTCATGTTTACTGTGTAGTCACATAATAACTTAATGTACGTTATATGGAACAAAATAGTGAAATGGCATCATTTCAGAACATAATCTAACCTATCTCCAAGCCGGCCTGAGAGAGAACAAGTGGCATATAGATGAGAGAGGAGTAGGTGAGAATAGCAGGGGTCGTGCCGTGACAATGTAGGTGTGGAATGCACAATTTACAGGACAGTAACATAACTATAAATCGGACGGAGGGGTCAGTTTTCGCAAAGAGCTGGTGCTTGTTTGTTGGGTCTCTGCACATGTGGGGTGCATGCTTCACTTCAATCATTAGACATCTGTTCAACACGCGCAAACTCACCACCACACCAATGAGTCAAACAACCACAATGGCGTGAACTGGAATGTCATTACTCAACAACAGACACTTTCCCACACACAGATCGACAAAAAGAAGTAAACTCCTGCAAGTCAGAGCACAGCTCGATTCATGCTAGGAGCTAAATGTGTTAAGTGGTGTGAGTGTTAATATGTGTGTGTGTCAGCTGTTAAATGTGTCAAGCATTTTGCAAAGTAGTCAACAATCTTGAAGAAGACGTAACAAAGGTGTGGTGTATGATAAACCTTGTGATACCTCAACTACAGCTAGAAATACATTGATGAAAGGATTGACATTCAACACTTTTATGATTTTATAACTGGTGCAACCATGTGACATGTCACCACGATAGATTCCCTAATATGCTTCCTCCTCACTGTTGCTACGTTGAGGCTACAAAAATCTGCAATGCGTTGTATATGACTTATTGTCCTGGGTTTAGCCTAAACTCTTTGCCACATGTCATCCTCCTCTCTCCATCAGGTTTTCTCTATTTTCTAATAAAGGCCTGGAAGTACCTATAATAACCCTAAGAGACAAACAGCAAGCTGGGTATAATACAAAGTAAATCATTTTCCAGTGCAATAAAAGGTCAACACTGTGGAGGGGCCTTGTGTCTTTGGATTCCTTTGAGCAACGTCTCCTTCTCACATAAATCGAGAAATCAAACCAGCAGTACGAGCAGCTTGCTTGCTGCTGCGCTAGCTGGCTGCAATCATTTCAAAGCTAATAATTCATCATACATTTAGTGCTGAAACAAATGGTTAGTAACCAACAGTCAATTTATCGGCAGCTATTTAAATAATCGGTTAATTGTTGAAGTTTTTTATCAAGCAAAAATGAAAAAAATTCTGCAGTATCTGATTCTGTAATGTACAGATTCTGCTTTGCTCTATTTCCTTTATCAATGGAAACTGAGTATCACTGGGTTCTGGACTCAGTAAAAAAGAAACAAGTTGGGGTTTTTTTGTTTTTTTTTTACATATTTATGAGCTGCTGGGAATTGTGACAGACATTTTTCACCATTTTCCTTCATTTTATAGACCAAACGATTGATCAGTTAATGGAAAAAATAATCAGCACATTAATCAGAGATGGAAATAATCATTAGCTGTAGCCCAGTTTACACTGATCATTTCTACAGCTTTATCATTCTCAACTGTGCGTGTGAGAGTGTGAGCGTGTGTGTGTGTGTGTGTGTGTGTGTGTGTGTGTGAGTGTGAGCATTTATAGTATGCTTCTGTGTACGCAGGCTCACTATCATGTGTGACTGCTCACCACATGAGCTTTGTTTTCAACTTATTGAGTAACAGGAGACAGAGCCAGTGCTGGGGGAGCTACAGTCAATAAACATGACGAGAAGCTCCTGATAATGAGAATTATTTACCTACTTTGTGACATAGGCCGCAACAGGAAGTTTTCCACCTATGGTCCCTGGCAGCCACAGTTTGTGTGTTTTTGTACTTTGTTTGTTTGTTTGTTTGTTTGACAGAGATAATTGAAATTAAGCTAAAATCCATATCTAAACCTTGGTATTCTGCTTTCAAAAACAAAATGACACTGTGTATATAGTATGTGAAGTAATCATCAGTAAGCATCTTATGTCATGCCCCTGTACAAACGGCACACAATAACGTTTATACCACAATATTATGCTGAACAGGTGGATGAATCATTACAACGAATAAACGGTGCTGATGACTTCTGTCTGCTGCGACCATAGCTCTGATGACCTCAACCAGTTTTGGATGATCTCATTTTAGTTTCGATGATGGTGCAGGAGGGAGCTATTCACTGTTGTGACGTCACACTGGGAAACCCAAAATTAAAACACGATCTTTACAAATCATCTTTTCACCGCAACAAAGCACCGGGCCGGTGTTTTCTTGTTTTAATTGCCGGTGTCAAGCGACGTGATATCACTACACCCAACTTCCGCTTAAGACTTTCAGAATAAAGCCACAATTAAATTGTCGCAACATGGTGGCAGTTTTGTGTCTATCTCCTGCTGAGTCAAATTTAGACAAAAGCCCACGCATGTCACATTACACGCGGGCTTTACGAGACACGAGGCATAAGGAGGGGGCAAATCACAGAGAGCCCTGTCACTCGGTTAATGTTAGCTGGCGTGTAATAACAAATCAATGAGAAAATATATATGTATTTGCTGTTTTTAAATAGCTAAATATAAGTCTAATAAAGGGCAAATGCGCTCTTAATAACAACAGGCCAATTTCCCGCAACAATTTTAACAATGTATGAACACTGGCGTTACTAGCTAGCTTACTCTATTGCTAACATTAGCGTATTCTTTCATTAACTTAACGTTACTCCCTCACTGCGTATAATGGCATTGAATCCCACTACAGCAACCAAGACGCTCTCCTCCCTTAAAAAATTCAAAGGTACGAACGCTGTCACAAAATACACACAATAAGGTGATAAATTCAACATGTCGGCTTTCATTATACTCCGGAAGCACCTCGGCTGCCTGCGGTTAGCTTGCCGTGACTCCAAACAGACAGGACTTCCCTTTTGTCCCAGTGCTTTATCTAAATTCAGGTAGCTCTGTCTTCGGCGAAGACGCAGACATTGTCCCGTTTTAACAGGGACTATTCCTGCTCAGCGGCAACACTCACAGTGCATGTGTCACTCTTACCTGTGCTGCTTCCCCTCCTGCCGAGCTAGCGCTTTTGACAGCCGGCCAACACGATGCTCATCCGCAAATACATCAGTGCCCGTAAACAACTGCTGCTGCTCACAGGAGACGTCATGTGATCCCGCTATACTATAGGAGCACACACACGCACACACACACACACACACACACACACACACACACACACACACACACGCATGTCACAACATTTAGTCCGTGTCTGACAAAATTTTTTTTTTTTTAGTATTTTTATTATTTTTTTGTGAGTGATACTGTTTCCAGCGCAACACTGCAGTCAAGGAAGACATTATTATCTGAGATGTGATTTATCATATTTGATCATAATTAATTGAGGATGTATAAAAAAGAGTATCAGTTACACCGAAAGCTTTATCATGATATCAATCTTGAACTATTTTGGCATAGAAAATCAAATCATGTTGTACTGAAAGTCAACATGGGAGTTTTTATCACCATGCTGTCTTTCCCATTTATGTGCATTATATTAAAACAGACAGTCCCATGACACACTGCTGGTGTGTGAAGAATGGACATGTAATTAGAGCGGTCCTGCTAAGGCCATAGGGCAGAGGGGACGGGCCTTAGAACAGTATGTGCCATTATCATGTTAGTGAAGTGACAGGGATGGGAACACACATTAAGCCAAGACAGAATTTTTCAAAGCTTAATGTGCGTATAGGACCCATTTGTATTTATATGTTTAAATGCATGAAGGGAAGGGATTTACTGAAAGTTTTCCCACCTTATACCTTGGCAATAAAAAGGTGGTAGAAGACAATTAAGTAGGGTCTTTGAAGAGGGAACACAAAGCCAAACTGACTCATTGCAGTTCTGAGTATTTAATGTTTATCTTAAGAGAAAATGTCCTTTTTATTGTGTTGCTCTAGTTTTAGTTGATCTTATTTACAGTTATGAGGAAGATGACATTACATCACAGAAAACCAAGTACGATACAACAAAGGCTTATTTCCATTGTGGCCCTTGATGTAAAGAGAACAATGATGCAGGATTTCAGGTTAGGTGACATGTTAGAAACAAACCTAGAGAACATTTACCAAAACTCTCATCTTTGGAAGACAAACAGGCCACTGGGCAGACTGAGAAGAGTGCCACCTGCAGACAGCTACACACCACTGCAACTACTAGCACTGTACAGTGTAATGTTTTTATGTATGCGTATTACTTTTGTGCTCATATTGGTGGCATAGACACCTTGTGATCAACCTTATTCTTTAAAAGTACACCTCTGGGTCTGGTTTGACGCCAACTTCACACTTTAACCTGGCATGTCTGAAAGTGTATGGAAGAGAGTTTAAAAAAAGAAGCATTTCTTGTTTGAAGTTTGAAGCTTCTTGTGAGACAACACTTAGCATTATTACGGATTATTAGGAGGAAATCAACCCATAAACATGGTGGCAGAGACGTTAAGAATTTCAATGGTGAACAAGAGGCATGTTTGTGAAGAGAACCAGAAACCTAAAACCTCCAGGGAGGAAACACACAGGCACAGAAAAGAAGGAGGGACGACTGAGCAGGAAAACAGTGAGTCTCCAATGTGCTTACATTGCACTGGTGCACACTCAGTTTCAGAGACACACACAGCCATTACTTCCTTTTAAGCAAAGATTTTTTTATTAATACTATGTAAATCCATAAAAACACAACTATAAAGTCATTTCAGTGACATAACATTTCACCTTAGAAAATAAAAAAGTGCAAATATCACAGCATTTAAAACTCACTGGTGGGTTCTGCTTGAGATGAAAGAAATGTCATTCACTAAAATTATATATACAGGAATTTGAAATTTCAGTTTGAAAGCTGAGCACATTCTGCCAACAACATATATTAATTCAGTTATTATTTTGACTTGAGCTCTGTATGCAGTCTGGGGAAAAGTTATTATAAAACATTAAGCTATTATTTATCCATACACACATACTGTATGTCTTCTATTATGCGCATCAGAACAATACAAAAGACGAGTCACTAAGCTTCTATAAATTCAGTTTTTTAAAAGACTGCAAATCTAAAGTGCTAAGAAGACTTAAAATGAGCTATTAAACAAATGCTTACACATGACATACAAAATAAAAAGCTTATCTAAGGTTCAAAGAGAGCTTCACTTATAATATAGGCTATCATTTTTTCTTTGCAAACAACATAATGAAAATCACAGAACAGTAATAATTTACATCCCCATGTTTCTCTGTCAGCTTAACTCTATCCAGTTAACAATATATAACCTCAAACACATTTTTCCCTTCTTTAACTAGACCCAGTCTAGGTATTCTACAAACACAGGCTCCAGGCCTGTTTTATGAGTTCCTGAGTGATGGTGTCAATTCTTCTTCACTGTAGAAGAAGAAGAAGTAGAATCAAGTAATCAAGTATCTTTTCCTTAACCATATTTTGACTGCAAAGTGTACGTTGTTGATTAAAATACTTCCAGCAGAGTGTTGATTATATTTAGCTAATCTCCAATAGAGGTCTTCACGGGTCTACCCTGACCCTATGACACACCCATACAGGTTAGGGTCCACATTTGGCTCTAGGTCGGGTCCCATTCAATTACCATGGGTCTGTTTACCATTATGTGCAATACCTGAGTGGATCCGAGATGAACGCATAGGCTAAATGCTGTTTGTGTAACTTCAGTGCGTCATTGAGTTGGAGATGGAGTGGAGAAAAGATGGATAGCCTAACAATATTCCTAACTTGAACTGATTACATGAAAAAGTGTTGTGACTGGTGGAGCCTTCAGACTAAAGGAATATAAATAATGGAGGAATGGACACATATTTGGATTTTCTCGTTTACCATACTGATAAATCTGAATAAATTATACTTCGGTGCTCATAGTTTCCCTAAAATTAACTAAACGATTGAATTGTGGAGAATCTAACCAAGCTAACTACGTGTAACATGTCTGTTTACATGTCACTAAAATTTCAACATTTATATTTGTATGTGCTATCTAACAAAAGCGCTTATCAAAACTGCGCACAACTACCATAAATTGTTCCAGGCAGGCGTAGCAGCTTACAACTCAGCCCAGGCAGGCGTAGCAGCTTATAACTCAGCAATAGAAAAAACAAAAATGTGAAAATCACATAAATAAAATAAACAGAAATTTGAAAAATTATTAAACATTATTTCCAGTGAGATGCCCAAGAACAGTAGCCTATGTTGTAGGCCTATCTGACATGAAAAACATTTTTTGAAGCAGAATGGCATGGAACAGTTGCAAATTTAATTACTGGGTTTGTAGGATCCATAAAATAAACCCGAGGTCCGTCAGGCCGCTCTCCTCTCTGACATGCACCGTTCTTGGGCAAAAACATGTCAGATAAATACGTTTTTGAAAATCATCAGGTTGGATCTTAGAATGTATTTCCTGTGTCTTTTAAGGTTCGGGTCTGTCAACTGGGACCCGTGAAGACCTTTAATCTCCGTTCATTTGCTTTATACTTTTGTTGTTTTATACCAGAGGACACCAGGAGCATTAGAGGCACAGTATGTATGGAAAGCTTGCTCACTGCTTTTTGGAGTCACTCTTCACTCCGCTCAGCTCTTCCAGCAGTTACCACACCTGACAGCTGAATTTCACCTGAGGAAACAGTGACTCTACAGTGTAGCAGCGGTGGAACGGTCTCCATCGTGTCATTTACTTTGATAAGAAGACCGAAGACCGTATTTTTACATAAAAACTTGGACTGCAGCAGCTTTGATTTACTTTATGTGCCACATTTTTTTTTTTTATGAAGTCCATCTAACTCTTCTCCTGGGCCTGTAGCATGTGTTGCCTGGTGGACCCAGTGCTGGTGCTGCCTAGAGAGGAGCCATCAGCCTGTTTCCGCATCCGGTCCAGCATGAGGAACCGCAGCATCAGCAGGAACCCTGGGAGAACAGATCCAGAACAGGTTTGGCTTTATTAGCTGTCATAAGATGTTAGTGTACGTATCCTAAAATGAAAAGCATTTGCAGATGATAAAGGAAATTTTTGCGTGCCAGTTATCTCTGGTCTCAGTCCAGAGTTAATCAAATAGGAACCTATTTTCTTGTTGTTTCATAGAACCAAGTTTACAATAGACAAAAGAAGAGACAAAATGATGTGAAAAAACGAATTATTGCTAACAGAGACCACCTATATATTCTATACAGTATACATCTATCTGCTATCTATACACTACTCACAAGTGTGTGTATATACTGTGCAAAAGACGATGTGCTGCTTTGATCAGATTTACTTTTAGAGAAAGGAAATCATTAGATATAAAGATCAATGTCCCTCTATCTAACCATATAAGTCCTTCGAATCTGTCAGATGAAGCTACCACTCAGCCAAGACAGAGTCTGGCACATAACCCCATAAACCACAACTTGTCATTATGCATTTTGTTTTTTGTAGAGAGGAACACAATGTGTGAGTTTTAGATGGGCTGGCAGGTGGATTTTGTTTTGTTTGGACAGAGCCAGGCAAGCTGTTTCCCCTGTTACCAGTCATTATGCTAAGCTAACCTAACTGGCCCCTGGCTGCACTTTCATATTTACTGTACAGACATGAGAGATGTGTATTTCCCAAATGTCTAAGTACTTCTTTACATGTTTGGTGTGCATAAGCTAGCATACAATACAAAGTCCATCCTGAATAAAACTCAAATGGAACAGCTGTTATAAGAGGGCCATGCACAGTGTGCATAAGCCTGACCAGTTATATCATTAAACTGTCACATTAGCTAGCTGCATAGAAAATTCTCTCACTGAACTACCAACGTGCAGCAAAAATGGGGTTAACAAGTTGAAACCCGAATCAAAAACAAGCATCCTGCATGTGAGAGGAAACAGCCTCTTTTCTGATAGGCACCAGTAACAGGAGGCCTTGATTAACCATGGCCATTGTCTCATTCCCACACTGATACAATGGAGCACTGGCTCCACATAAACAGTCACCAATCTCTGAGCCAACAATGAAAATACCCCTGACTATATATAGTTAAACCTTGTGTGAAGGTGGGGATGATAAGTTGATAATAAATTACACAAATATGTAGCTCGTCTTGGTTTGTTTCGTGTTTTTTCCCCTTTGGATCAGTATATCTGTGACCAAGTGACAAATATGTGTCTGGTGACACAGTACACCTGGAAATACAAGCCTCTGTCCTGCTATGATAGTTCTGTTTTATGCTCTCTTATAAATAAGAAAAAACAGTCTACACAAGTTGATAGAATCTGGCAGCTAAGCTCCTCCTGCTATGCAAAGCTGAGTGTAACAACATGATGTAAACCCCAAGCTTAATCTGAAGTCTGCATGTTTTTAACTGGCACATAACACCACAAGCACAGACCTTGAAATGAGTTGAGGATGCAGGAGAGGAAGAGAATGAAGTCAGAGAGGGGTCCAAAGTCCAGGAAGGTCAGACCCCAAGTTGTCCCAAAGAGACAGCTGAGGCCCCAGATGCTGAGAAAAGCCACACGGTTCTGCCTCCATTCATCCCTGGTGCGAATCTTCCTGTAGACCAGGAAGAGCATCACAATGCCCGTGGACACCAGGATGGCCAGGATCGTCAAAGTGGTGAAATAGTGGGCAAGCCAGGCCTGAGTGGTGTCTTTCATCCAGCACCTGGAAACATCAAATGTTTTAAAAGAGGGGAAAACAAATAATCCTACAGAGGACTAATAAAATGCCAGAATAATGTTAAAATTATTCCTGTTTTTCTGAAACAGACATCCCACCATCCTCCTGCTAAAGACTATTGTCAAAACATGTGGTGTGTGACTTTGTGATTTACAGTGTTTGCTTTTATGTTTACACTGTCCAGGCAGTGTATTTCTCACCAGAAAATATGTAATCTAATAAAACAATCCTGCTTACATCCGATAAGGATTGTGAACGTCATCGCTTGGCACCACCTCCCTCTCTCCGTAAATGCCACCGACTGCAATTAGGATGATCACAGGAACAGCAGGGAGAACTGGAAAAAAAATTTCAAAGGTCATACCATGTTAACCTTAGAGTGCCATAACGTACAATTTTATAAATATTACTTGAAAGACTCACCAAAGCCAATCAGGTTCCATACATAGGGCTTCGGGGAGGGGCTGAAAACCATGTAGACCAACCAGAAGGTATGAAAAATTTCTATGCCCATCCAGGTGAAGGAGCTGAGAAGGGTGTAGTGGAGGCCTGCCCCCACCCAGACACATACACTCTCCCCTCCCACGTTGGCCAGGACTCCAGTTAAGAAGAAGAGCAGGTTGAGGGAGGCAAGAGACACAGCTAGGCCTAAGTGGATGGGTATGGACTGCTCCTTACATCGCCTGCTACAGGGAGAGTGGAAAAGAAATGAGTAGGTTCCATAATCGTTAAAGAAATATTATGTAATGTATATATATTTTAATAAACGGCATAAGTGCTCAAAAGGCAGTATTACCTCTTCCTGCAGAGAAAAATAATGAGAGCGATACAGCTGATCACAGACACAGCACAGCCCAGGGATGTAATGGTGGTCAGGGCCAGGAGGTGGCGCACTGGGCGAGGCTCCATTTGCTGTAAGAGGTCACAGAGCACCAAAATGGAAGTGCGTATATGTTTTTTCTCTATGCTTTTTTTTGTGTGTCTTCACTAGCGGTTAATACATGCGAGTCTCTATATATGTGTGTAAACTCAAAGAGCAGTGTGTCTGCGGCACGTCTCACCACTAGCACAGTGAAGTAGGTCAGATGGTTACAGAGGCACTCGGTGTGTTTTGATCCTTTCTGTTTGGTCTTACATCCATCAACCAACCAATTGACCTGCAATGGATCTTCACAAATACAAATAAAGATTTCAACTTAATTATCATCTATGGAAATTACAGTCCATAAACACAGAAATCTGCGCATATGTTGAAGGAATAATGTTTTTAAGGTTAGCTCTAAAGGGTTCCAACCTTTCCTGGTGTCCCATGAAACACATTTCCTTGAATGCATTTTCTGAAATAACAAGGTAGAGAAAGGCGTGAGCTGCGATCACTTCCCATTAAGATGCTGCACATTTTTGTTCATATTAAAGTTTCAAAGTAACCACTTTGTTCAGTAGTAGTAGAAAGAGCCGCCACAATAGTTACTTGAGTCCAACATGCAAAATCTGGCTTGCTGTGTCTAAACACATCACAACAAATAGCGGAAGTCACAGTGTAATAATAATAATACAAATCAAGTACAACAATAAACTGTGGGTTTATGTGCATATGTGCATTACAGAGAAGAGGCAACAGACGTGTATGAACAGCACCATCTGTTTTCGCAAGACGTGAGGAAGGAAAAGAAACCTTCAAGTGGTTTCTGTGTTGTCTGCGTTAGTAAGGTAAACTGCCTGAAGCAGACGTCATGAAACTAAAAAGGAGCATCTTGTTTTTCTTTACAGCATCTGCAGCAAACCCACATTTGAGATGTCAGAAAAATTTCTGACTACTATTCGTAAAAGCAGTATACAGTGGGGGAATTAAGTTTTCAAGGCGTCAACATTTTTTCCAATCCAAGTTATTAAAGGGAAGATGAATGAGTCGTGTACCATCCACCAAGATGGTGAGGATGAGATCATGCAGGTGGACCTAACAGCAGGATAACAATCCAAAACATACTGCAAAGGAGACTTTCAACTGGTCCCAGAGAAGGAAAACAAATGTGTTTGAATGGTTCAGTCAACTTAAACCTGATAGAACATTTGTGGAAGGAACTTAAGATGAAGATTTTCCTCATACAGGCAGAATCTTAAAAGCTGGCATCATAAACAAGGGCTTCTCTACAAATTATTAAATACATTTCAGTTAGTGCGTTCATATTATTATTATTAATATGCAATGAAGGTATTCCACTTCATTGCATATAACTTGTTAATGTAAAATAATGTAATTATTTATCTGTGTATTTTTTTGAGTTAATATCAATGTCTGGTGTTCAATTCATGTGAATGGCTGCATTGGAATTATATTCAATGGAAAAAAAACAAAACACATCAAACATTTATTTCCCCTACTACATATCTGTGGCTACCATTACTTTAAATCAAAATTTAAAAATGAAAAATCAAAATTAAACTTAAAATGTGACAATATATATTTTAAGATATAAAGTGGACTTTGATCAGACAAAGGGCACAAAAAATACACAAACTTACAGGTATGATATCATGGTGAAAGTCAATCCTAATTGGCTCGGACAGATCAGCGATGACCTCGTTCTCCACAGTGATTTCCACAACATCATCAAGAACCCTGTCGTGCTTGTGACCATCCTGGAACACACACACACATGCACACACATCTTTAACTGTCCCCTGATATAATACAGTCTACATACTGTATTTATCCACAAAGGAAATGGTGCATTTGAGTGTAGATATCATGTCAGTGAATCATTACAAAGTCTAGTCTTGGATCAAGAAATTTGGTGCACAGGAGGAAGGTACATGAAGTCATACAGACTTCTCTTCTCCTCTGCCCGTGTTGACAGAGGGCAAACAGAGCCTCACCTGGAACAGGGAGTTGTTTTGGAAGAAAGTGCAGACTACTTTGCTGGTCTTTTTTGCAGCTTTTTTCAGAGCAGGGGGGAGGCAGACAGTGGTAGTGGTCTTCACAGATACACCTTTCGGGGCCTGGAAAACAGGATATAGACAGAGAGAAGCCCACAGTTAGAGAAGGCAAGTCGATACATGAACAGTGAGCAGGAAACACTATACATTAACTGAGCATTAGTTCCTCATTATTTTAGTAAATACAGGACATGGGAATATTGTCAACCAAATAAGAAAGTTCTGAAATCACTGACACGACTGGAACCACTTTGTTGCTCAGCTTGTGAGCGTGCATCACAACCCCATGCTGTACACATCTGTAATTAGTAGATCTGCATGTGGGATTGCTGGGTACATACACAAATGGCCCTATTTTAAGATACATAGTTTAGAGGGAAAAAAGTTAGCTTTCAAAATCCATCCTGTACTTGTCAGTAAAATGCAGCTATCATTCACTTTCATGTGGTTAACCTCTCACCTATTTTCTCAACTTAATCACCACCACCCTCGACTTAAATGAAAATGTTAACACAGTTACTCATTCACTGGGTTAAAAACCTGCTGTTAAGAACCCCCTGATTAAAAATGGACACGTATAGTTACAAGAGTGGAGCAGCCTACTCAGTTGAGCTACATTTTACAGCTATGTGCATTGTACACAAAACAACTGGCCAAATGTTTGCAAGGCTGGGGCAGAGATGCATGCCCAAAAGAAAAGCTCACATTCCTACTCAGAAAGAGAAACACACCCACATTTAAACATTATGAAAGACTTAGAAATGAACAGGTTTTTGGATATGCTCAAATATAACAACTGCACGTAAACAGGAATGTTAGTGGAATATTCGTTGTCATTAGACATGTAAACAACTTAGTGGGGATATTGTCTCTTTCAGAATTAGGGAAAAACCAAAGTAGTATGTGCATGTAAAAGTAGTCACTGATTGCATATAAATCCCTATGTGAACACGCTGCTGTCTTTTATGCGTGCTGAAAAATATCTTCCCTTTTATTTTATGGTTCCAACAAAACAGGCATAAGAGCATAAATAACTGATGAATTTGAGTTTCTGTCTCAGAAGAAATTTGCTTCATTTTTGAATATGCAGCTTAAATGCAACTGAGACGAAACCAGTGTGGTCACAATATTGCTGATGTAGTTTGTGAAGGCTGCAGCGTAGGCTAACATGTGATCCTACACAATTAAGTGTAAATTCTAAAGTTCAAATTTAATTCTTGAGCTAAGACATGGCAGTTTATATATTGGTATGATGATATGTTTGAAAGCTCCAGAACAGCTACGAAATGGACCTTAGGGTGAGATTGTTTTCTCCACACCTTCCCAAGGTCAACCTTAGCTTTTAAACCAACAAGTATGAGCATTTTTTAAATGTGCTCAAAAAAAGCAGACATTCTAGCATCTGCAATTTCCACACATCTGAGCGAACTTTAACTCTTTTTGTTTGTTTGTCTTACAGGTGATGTGATGTTGTAACCCCTGAAATCGTCCTTCATCTCCACCTCAGATCTGCGAGCACAAGGATGTTCAGGACTGAGTTCAATCCGGATGGTTTCCCCAGTCTCGTCAATCCTGGATACACATATCAGCACACACCAGCATGATATTAAGTCAAAAACGGTAGTTTCAATGGTAATTTAAAAGAGGCAAGTTTATTTGTGTTACCCCACCCTAACAGAGTATAAAGTTTAGCTTCCTGTTTGTAGTCTCAGTTCCCTTGATTACATAAAGCTTCAAAACAGTGGCCTTAGCAATTAAGACAAAGTCATATGAAAAAGGATGTTGACAAAAAAAAAGGCGTCATGCTACTATAGCAGTAAATGTGATGGTGCATTGAGAAAAAAGAGAGGAAATTACATGTTTACTTGGGTGGATCCCTGGCTCATTTGATCACACAATACCGCTGCAAAAAAAGCAAAGTTTGGAATGTGACATGTTAAACTTTACAACCGTGACACTTAAACAGAAATGTGACTCTTAAGTCAGAAAACAATCAATTTGTAAACACTTAAAGGACTTAAAGGAGCAGAAAACAATACTAAAAAAAATTAAATTATGTACAGTCAGTATAACCCTCACTTGCTTAATATATTCCATTTGCAGATTGTACTATAGATCACATTCATTTTACGTACTGCAGTTGACGGAATGGGCCATAAAGTTGTAGGCTGCTCGGATTTTGTCGGTGACATGATCAGTTTTGACAACTGCATCCTTGATGCCGTAGGTTGCTTCAGATGCCGTAAGACCATCAGACAGATCAGTGCAGCAGGAGCCCTGCATGCTGGCAGGCCAGCACAGAGTAAGGTTCTTTGCTTCAACCTGTACAACAAAATAATATAAACTAAAATGAACAACTTTCATTAAGCTTTTTAACAAGTATCCAATTAAGATACAGTAGTATAACTGCAACCAAACTCTCTTCACTTGGTAGTACTTTTAAATTTTACACATTTCATATATATGCATTAGTATAACACATTTCTATCACTATCACTTTCCCCGCTGCAGTTACCACAAGAAATCCTCTACGTAACGGACTGTATGATGTGTCCTTGCCATCCGCTCACTTTGAAAAGGCAGAAAAATGTACTTGTCTTCACTTTTAAGTTATTGAGTCAGATAATGGGAAAAAAATGTCAGGTGAAAAACCTGGGTTATATTCGCATGCCTCAAGAAAGTGCAGAGGACAGGAGGAAAACCAACAGTGTCATGTTATTTCACACTAGTTGGCTACTTATGTCTACTTTCTTATGTTCAGTGACAAATGAAGCAGTAAAAAATTGCTTACAAGATGTCTTAAAAACAATCAATGCAACTGTGGATGGAAATGTAGTTTGTGTGTCACTAGAAGCCTGTCAGTCCAACGAGGGGTGACGCTGCGCCAGCAGAGAGAGGGCCCATCCTAAGGAGGAAAGCTGACTGCCCCACACCATCGCTTCACACAGAATGCCCTTTCCCCTTCAGTTTTTTTTAATCATCAAACCCCTGACCCTAACCCATGAATGGATTTTTTCATAGAAAGGGGGAGTGAAATAATTTTATATGGAGATTTGGTAATTGTTTCTGTCAGCCAATTACTCCTTTATATGTTCTGATCTCCCTCCTGCCTCTTAAAAATAGATTAGGAGCAACCTCCTCTGCCTCTGTGGACCAGCCTCCTCCAGTTTACAAATCCTCACCTTGCCTCCTTTCTCCTTTGTGTGATTCACTTGCAGTTTCACCTGGTCCAGCAACGGCTCCCAGTACAGACAGAACTGAGTTTCCTCCCCTGAATAAAGCCCAAGATCCTTGAGGAGAATCACTTCAGACCGCTTACACTGAGCTGTGATCTGCCCATCGATGGACAGAGAGTTCTGATAAGCTGAGATGGAGAGCCCATGACAGCCTGGGGAGAGGCTGACATTCAGGCTTGGGGAGTCGCTGCCGTGGCGCCAGGTGCCACAAAACTTCCAGTCTATGTCATTTGAACTTAAACCTGAAGGAGACAGAAGAATGCACACACTGACAAAAGGTGACTTGATGTTTGGTTTTACTGTAAATATATCTAAAATACTGTAGCGACCCTGGGGCAGTGGTGAGTGTGGCATGAGTGGAGTCAGCTGTCAGTCAGTGTGCGGGCTGTCCCGCTGGATACTGTAAGTGAGTATGTGTGAGTGATTCATGACAATACATTCAGACTAAATAAGAGCTGTAGATGCAATACTGAAACAAACACTTATGGTTTACACACAGATGAACTCACACTACAAAAATGGTCATCATGAACAAGTAATCTCTTTCAGTTCTGATTCAGTAGCTGGGTTTCCATGAAATTGCCACATTTTAAGCAAACTTTTGAAATGTTGCAAAAAGAGAAATGTGAATTTGGTGTGTTTCCATCAACTGGTTTGGCATGAATATACAAGGCTCTGCACATCAACTTTATCAGAAGTTGGCAAAATAGGCTTTCTTTATAGTGCCTGTAATCTGCCGGTAAACGGAGGGGAAGAATCACAGGTATGAACCGGAAACAAGACAAGTCGCTTAACTATCTAACTAATCTACAAGTGAACGACAGAGGGAAGTTTTTCGGAATTTGTTTCAGCTAGAAAAGTTTTTCAACTATTCTCTCATGTTAGCTTGTATTAGCCATGTTTCATGCTGTCTGGAGATCAAGAACAATGAATGCAACCATTATATGCTTGTGGGGGGGAGACAGTGGAAACAGCTGATCAGTCATGTGAGTTTAAAGTTTGCTTCATCAGAACATATTCAGAAAAGGCGTTTCCCTATCGTATTTAATGCATCAACTCTTTTTGACGGAAAGTAAAACCACCTCAAGTAAGCAAAAAATGTTTTGCGCAATACAGGAAGTTTTATTAAATTTTTTATTGAAATTTTCCATTTTCTGATGTAACATATCAAAATGTTCATAAAAATGGTGTTTTTATGGGCTAAAATAATGCGCAACAACATTTTGGACTTGGAAAATGACATTCAGAAAAAAGTTCTTGGCATCAAGGTTATAGTACACGTCTTCCTATGGCAGTGTGTGGCAAGTTAACAGAATGAATGCCAAACTGTCTTAGGTGAGGACCTCAGTGCTTGAAGGCAAATGGAGAGGTGCTTCTCACCATGGCAACAGAATAGAGCCCTCTGTGTGACACATGCACATGCATGATAATTTACAGGTGCAACTTGCAACTTAAATATGTGTGCATGCATTTGTGAGCATGTGCAACACCTATGTTACACATGCTGGTGTTTCACGGTGAGTGTTTACTAAGGGTGATTTACACCAACAAATGTGATTCCTTAACATACTTTACTAAACCTGAAAAATCTTGTTGACCCTTAATGGAGCCCACACATCCATGTTAAGATACTGACCCTCAAACAGTTCTTGCTACAAGTGAAACTGCACTGGTGGCAAATGGAATGTTCCTAATGTCACCTGAATATTTTCCTATGATTTTAGGAGGCACTTTGGCACTAGGAGGCAATGCCACACTTGTCATGAAATATTAAACGTAACACAATACAGCAATTAGATCATTAATTACGTATTTGATGACAAATATATGTTATCATGTGTGCCATTATACTGTTACTTATACGTACATGCAGAGATGTTATAGCAGTATTAGGCTGCTGTGTTTTGTTCACAGACATTCAAATGTACATTGCAAATGCTTCAAATATCTAATCAGATCATCTTCTCCACAGAGGAAACGTGTGGTGTCTGTTTGAAGTTTCTACCATATGTTGTTTTTGATTGTCTCCACACATGATAACGTATACTGGTTATAGAAACAGGCACAGCAGAGCTACAGTGTGTCGTGGATTTGTAACAAATAAAATGAGGCTAAAAGAGCTTCTTAGGATAAAGGTGTTTCTTTCCAGTGTGGTTATCTTACCTGTAGAGATGAGGATGATCAAGATGAACAAAACCCTCGGGTTATCTGTCAATCGGGGCTCCATTGGTAACAGCTGTCATTGAGAAACAAAGAAGGAGAAATGCAGTTGTAAAAGAGGAACCAATCTATAGTTTATTCCTGCGTAGACAGGGAGTGTCAGCACATTAGAAAGCCCATCCCTGAGACCGGCTGCTGATAAAGTGGAGGATTAAATAAAAAAGCATGGTGTGCATTTGCTTCCAAATTATGACCGTAAAAGGCACATTTCAGTGAACCACAATCATTCTTTCAGTGTGCAAACACACATCCTATATAGAACAAAAAGTCCATATCTAGAGGCAGCACAGGTTTAACATGACACATTTTTTAATGATACTATTCTTATCCAGACGCCTGCTTTCTTATCTATACTCTCTTATCAATGAATACAAATGAGTTCATGTTCAAAATCCACACAGGGGCCTTTCTGTGCTGTTATCAATGGAAACAGTCTTCCCCTTTAACTGGCACACATACGTATCCAAACACACACACACACACACACACACACACACGCACTAAGAGTTAAGTCATTGCATCCCCCTATAGCAAGTCGATGTTACTCACTGCAAGGAAAAAGTAACAAAGCTGATATTGACTGTTTCAAAAATACACTGCAGACATTAAAATATTTTGAATAGAAGAGAATACGTTTCCTTGACAAAAAAACCTCCACTCTGCATCATTTTTAACTTACTGAGAATCATGTGAGTGTTGCCACACACCACACAGCATGTGTCAATTAACCACACACATGCACACACACACACACACACACATATGTGACTTTCGGTCTGAGTTTTCTCAATTCCTACCAAACTAGCCAACTCATTCGAGACAGTTTTCATTACACAGATGTTCCATGTTTACTTGTTGCTTGCATAACTAGCTTACCAGCTTTGTCGCGTTCATCCGTAGTCACACCTCGCAATTTAAAATACAACCAAAAAACACTGCATCGATGACTGTGTGGAATGACTTTACAGTATATGTGACACAGGTGACGTGTGTAGACATGCAGATGCTGATTATGAAAGGGAAACAGAGCAGTCGTGGTTGTCTCCGACATCGCAAGAAGGGAACCGGTTGAACCACAGACAAACAGAGAGGCAGCAATGGAAAAAAAAGAGACAGACAGAAAGAAAGGCAGAGAAACATATCAAGCTGCATCGCCTGGGGGGGTCAGCTGGCTATTAATAACTATGTGCACTGAAACACACACCTGATACTGGAGAAGGACCTGAGTCTGTCCTAAGGACAGTCTGATAAACAAAACACACACACACACACACACACACACACACACACACACACACAGGAACGGATGTTAAAGCAATATAGAGCAACATACTACAATGAATATGTGTGATATGTGACACTTCAACACTTCTTCAGATGGTAGTAGCTTGCATGTATTTTTAAAGGTAAATATTTCAACAGCATCACTCATTGGTATTGACTGTTTACTGTAATCAAACTAATTCAGGGACCAATATAATGTGGTGCTTCAAAGTCATTTTTAAACAAAGTCAGCAGTGTTAACCATGAATCTCTCGAGGATACATGATATGGCTTACTAACCTTTAGCTGATATACCATTTGCATACCTTCTAAATTCATTTTTCTGGCTTTAGGTCACTGAAGCCCATTCAAAATAGGTTTGACACATGGCTTAGCATCATAGCAAAAGTATTTCAAAAGTGTCTTTAAATGTAATGCTTACAGACAAAAAAAATGCAATTTGTTGCTTTTAAAAGACAGAGTATTACTTATTATGTGGATACATTTTTGGCATTTATGATAAGATTTTTCACACAATGAGAAAAAAGCGTTATTCAAACTGGGCTTGAAACCAAGAGGACAGCAGCAGCAGCAGCACTAAGTTCATCTATTTCTGTGCCCTTAAACTGTTGCCAAAACTCATGCCATACATTCATTTTTTATGTCAATTTTCTGTCTTCAAAGATTGTTTAAAAGGTGCTGCTCTGTAGTCTGGAATCATGACGCCTCAGTCTTCCTCATAATTAATCTGTGTGATGTTGCACATTTTGAATGCGCAGTTTTCACACCAGGCCTGCAGTATTGTTAAGCTTTCTGGATCAGAAAAACCTGGTTTAGGATAAACTTGATTTGACTCGCTCATTTAAGCCACACTTTCAAAATGAAAAAAAAACAAAAAAAAAAAAAAAAACAGCACTGTTAAAGTATGCAGTATACATTAACCACATACTGGTTTCATACATGGCATGTTCGGTTTCACACTGAATAAATCCTGAGTGCATGTAAGTTATTCTGTTGCAGTCCCATAGACATGACAGCATACTCATTACTTTTTTGGGGTAAAATTAGAGTGTGAAGCAAATTTAAATGATGATTGACAAACTGAGCTCAGAAATATGGCTGTATGTGTTCTAGGGAAGGTGAGTATTAACTGATACGGTGACATTAGCCCTTTTTAGATAGGAATTGTGCAAATTTGCAGGAAAGACCAATCAGTCTTCTTTCAGCATTGGCAGCATAAAAACAAAATCAGCCTACTTTTGTTCATACAGAATGTGCCTTTTTCGGGGCAATGGGAGGCATGAGCAAGTAACAAAATGTGTAGCTCAGTATGTGACGCAAACACTGACGTGCTCCGAGGGTAGCTGTGGCTGGTTTCCTGTTAGTCCACCGCCAGGGGGTCGCACGTGTGGCATCATCAACCCCATGGCGGAAGGGCGCCTCATTGTTTTTAAGCCAAAAATGTTCTGCCAAATTCTCTACCCTACGAGGGGGAAATTTGGCAGTGTAAAAGGGGCTATTATCTCTCTATTATTATACATACTTATATACTGCACACTGAAATATACAATTCTATAATACCAAAAGACAAGACATCATAATAATCTAAATCTTAATAGCACTTAGACTGCTTTCACTTCAGTCAAAGTGCATGCATATAGTGTGAAACTGCACTGTCTCAGTACTCGATCCGGCATGACTGATTGCTTTGTGGTTTTGACACTTCCCTTTTTTGTAATTTAAGTGCGACAATAGAAGTTTTGGGGAAAAGGTGCTAAGGCGTAACTTCACATTGGTTTGTGATGGAACTTATACATTATACGCACACACACACACACACACACACACAGAGGCACACACCTATTGTCCTACAGAGCATAGTGGTTCAGAAGCTACATTGGACGTAACTTGTGACCAATATCATAGCTCAGCTGCTAAAATAGTTTAGTAAAAGAAAGTAATGGTGGACTGGCTAATACTAATTTTTTCCATTGTTTACAAATCAGCGTCTTTTGACACAAAAGGTTTGCTATCCTCCCATTATCTTGTCTGAATCTTTTGTTAAAGGTCAATATGCTAAACACATGTAGATTTCACTGATTTATACTCATATCATGGATAGATATAATCCCTCTTTATCTCATATTCGAGAGGAACAGAACGTGGCTCACTCTAGGGTTCATTTGTCTTCTATATGCTCAAGGCATGCCTTGCAGTTCTAGTGTGAAGGATTTGGTGGCATCTAACGGTGAGGTTGCAGAATTGAATCTTGTCCCATGTGCTAAGTGTTTGTTAAGAGAACTACAATGGCTGATGTGAAAATGTGAATGGCCTTATTGAGAGGCAGTGATTATTTGTCTGGGCTACTATAGCACAACATAGGGGACTTACAACATGGTGTACTTAGTGGAGGACGAACCGATTCATATGTAGATATAAACAGCTCATTCTTAGGTAACAAAAACACTAGAATTCTTCGTTTCATTTGATCATGCATTAATAAAAACATAGTTATGATTATTATATACCATTTCTACTAACAGATGCCCATAAATCCTACACACTGACTGGACCTTTAATTCGGTTAGAGTGCTACATCGGCTTCCCTTCTCCAAAGGTACACTTGCAAAAATATTCTCAAACCTAAGCCCTATATATGACACGTGCAAACAGACCCCAAGGACCCTCTACCATATATGGTGGTCTTGCCCAAAACTTGCCTCTTTTCTGCTCATTCTTTTTTGACACCATTTTTCCAAAATGTATGGCTGTAATTGTATGCCTAATTGCTATTTTGGGTATATCCTCAGTTCCAGATGATTCCCATCTCTGTGCTCACTTCCAGCCTTTACTTCTCTATTAGATAGACTCTCAATTCTATTTGAGTGGAAGGATGCAACCCCTCCATCACACAGCTAGATTATAGATATGTTGCAGAACATTGAGCTGGAAAATCAGAAATCTGAAGCCCCCTTAAAAGTTCCACTTACAGATTTTATAAAACCTGGAACCAATTAATAAAATATGCAAATAGTCAGCCTGGCCTGGAGCGCATACTTCTGCAGGTGGTCTCTCCTATATGTGCTTGAATACTGTTGTTTGTTTTCTTCTTTGTTTTGTTTTTTGTGATCTGTCTGTTTCTGCTTTTAAAGAAGAAACTAGTGGTTAACATTTACACACGTTTCAAAATAGTGTCTACAGCTCAGAATTGGTTTAGGTCTGTACACAATCACGCAGCCAACAAATGTGGTTTGCAGATACTACTGTGCTAGGACAAGCCAAAACTTGCTTTGGTTACGTCATGACATACAAAGACCAGCATGAACCTACCTATCAGGTAAAGGTGGGCAATGTGAATTCATTATACAAACACAGTATATGTATTACAGTTAAAATCTATGTTGTCTAACTGTACATATAATTTTTTTCACTGTTTCACTTATTATTAAAGCTTATTGATTAAAGCTCATTTAACAGATCGGTTGAATTTTGACTGAGATGTCTCAATCTCAAATTCCCCTGATAGAAAATTGAATGATGGGGACAATAAATATAAATTGGGATGTTTTCAAAAAAGAAATCAGAAATGGTGTTAAACTGCCTGGGTTTGGTGATAGCAGTGTATATTTAAAAACACACTGGCTAAATTTAGACCGAACCAGGACTACGCAGTTGAGTTTTGGGGTAAGGTCATGACACATAACTCAACAACAAGATCCTACAACAGTCATCACACTGCTCCTGAATTCACCCACAGCATTAATGTGTGACTCACATAAACCCCGACCAGATCCTTCTCATGATGGCTCTCTGACTATAGACAGAGTATTGATGATAGTTGCACTGAGGGAAGTGGCTAGTGTCACCCCCACCCAAAGCTACAAATGAGAACACACAGTGGAAGGCTCAGTTCTCCGCAAATGTTTGAGAGAAGGCGAAAATGTCCCCCACCGACAACACAAAACCTTCTTGTATGTGCATGTGTGCTGTATACGAACGTCTGTAAAAAAAAAAAAAAAAAAAAAAAAAAAAGTGTTGCCACTACGTAGAGGGTACAGGGTGTGCATTTAACATAACTTTTCTTTTATGTGGGGCTTGATATAAACATTATCTACATCACAGACCATTATAATTTCCCTCTCTCACACAACGTTTTAACTTGCTGAATTGGCATGACATGTAAGCTAACTCTCCCTCCACCCCCACACCCCCTCTATTGTCCCTGCACAGCGCCCAGGCATCAGTTCAGCACAAGAATGTCCCCTTTTCTTTCACTTCCCTGCCTCTAAGTGGGTGTGCGAGAGGCACTGGCCAAAGATAGGCAAAAATGGATGTGTGTGTGAGATGCGGACTGGAACGCTGCTCACATACCATAGACTTAGTATGTCTCATTTTTTATTAGCAAGCACACACTCATCTTGAAACTTGCTGCCTCACTGAACTCGTCACAGCTACACCCATATAGGATAATAAGCAGCCCTGATGCATGTTTAGCTGTGAACCCTTGCATGTGTGAACAAGACGGGCCCCATCAACCCCTGACCTCCTAGTCTGTCACTTTGTTTTCCAGTAAAATTTCTCATGTGTATTCCCATCTCTGCATCATATAGGGGTCTGACTCACACTGTTATCTTCACAAGTCAATTCTGACCGCATGCTAAGTAGAATGGCAGCCAAAACAATGTGTGAGACAGACAGCAGATGAGGGTGACAGAGAGTGGGCAAAATATCAACTCCTCTCCTGTCTGAGCCATTTACAGATCTAAAGCAGTGAAGCACGTTTTGTTATTGGGGTGAAATGTCTGAAAAAGTATCGGATGGATTGCCATGACATGACTTTGGTGATTTTGTACTTTTTTGTGATTTTCTTCAAGCACCATTATTCAACATTTTAATTTGCCTAGTGCTTTGTTTGGTTTATGACCAAAGACTCACAAAACTATACTGTGTTTAGTGGTATGATTAGCATGTTAGCAAGTGGTGGCACACTAATACACAAAACTAAGATGGTTAACATTAGCATGTTAGCATTGTCACAGTGAGGACCTCAGCATGCTGACATGTGCTTTAAACTCAAAGCACCATTGTGCATTAGCCTTACAGAGCTGTTGCATGTCACAAACTTTCTACTAAGATGCCACAGGCTTTAGTTGTCCAAAATACAAAGATAGTTATAATATAATTGTCAGATTTTACTGTGAATGTCAAAAGGTTGATTTGGCTTTTCAGGTACGGCTGCACCTTGGATATACATTTTGTGATATATATGACCTGCTTTCAGTACAGTGAAGCACCTTGAAAATACCACTTCCTGCCCTTTTTAAGGTTGTTACAGCATCTGAATGTCACATTTTCTGCAACTGCTTTTCATGTCTGTCCTTCTTTGTTGCTGACTCCTCACCTCAGTAAAATTTTGACTCTTTTATTTGTGCTTTTTGTGTCTCTGGTTTCTTTTGAACAAGTTGCTGCTTGCACAGAACTTTTTCGGTTCAGCTAACAACAAAGCCTGACACAAAGAAAAGTTTACATCATTATCTTGCACATGCACTCACAGTAGACTGAACTTGTAGCTTAGATTTTGTCTTGCAAGAGTTTAAGTTTGAATGTACTCCACTCCTCTACAAGCAGCAGAGTGAAGGAGTAAAGAATGTGCATGGAAGCGTAATTCAAAGAACAAAAGCTGCTCTTTGTTGACAGGCCTCAGAGCTGAAGTGACAGCGAGCGTGAATAAGGGTCAGAGACCGCTGGCTGGTTTGGAGGCTGTTTAAGCCAGTGGTCAAAAGACACACACATGGATACACATACAAATAGCTCTCACCCTCCAAAAACACTCAGCCAAAATGACAGAGACAGGATGGATGTTACAGACCAGTGTGAACATTTATATTTTCAAATTGCATTTTGCTTTATTATGTTTCATTTTGAAACATGAACGAAACAATTTTTTTAAATAGGTCAGTATTGTGCAGTAAGTGTTGTAGCAGGCAGTGGTGAACCAAGCTGTAATGAAACCACTCCGCCACCACACCGTCAATTTATGTCCACTCAAAACGTTTGTACAGTAATACGCAAGCCAGTTATGTTGAGGGAACTGGTAAGGAAACAGTCTTTCACTTTTAGTGCTGAAGTAACACTTTAACCTCAGACATCTTTCTGCAAAAGCTGTTGCTGTAAGAAGACTGCTCTGTGCTATAATGTTGTGCATTGCTGCCAACATGGTTACAAGATAAGATTTGAGTTTGTTTTTCTGAGGCACAACCCAAGGAGAGCCTGGCATGCTATGGCTGCTGGTTTACATGTTGATTTACTGCATATGAACACTTCAGGACTTGTGTGTGAAAAAGGCAGGTTTCAGTCATACACTGAGCAGACACTGAGGAAGCTTCTGAAAGTGAGACTCATAACATGCAATGGAAAGTATTCATAATACCTCAGATGTTTCTTCTTACCAGATGCAACAAACAAATAAAACCCAGCAGAGCTGTGTCAAAGCAGGAATGAGCATCAAAGTCCCCTGCATACAAAGGTTTCAACTTGATGTGGAAGACTAGACATAATATCGTGGCTGTGGAATTTTCCCTAGGCTACATTTGTGTTATGTTCTTGCATTCTTTGCAATAGCACCATAGTGATGCAGTGTGCGTGTCTGCATTAGTGTGTATGTGTTCCTTTATCTGTATCTTGCTTTGTCTGTGAGGAAATTGGAGGAGCAGGTGGAATGCTGCAGATATTTCCTTTGGGGCTACGAACAAATCAATAAAACAACACACACACACTCACACACACACAAAAGCCAGCATGTTTATAGTGGCCTTAGGTGTGGGTCACGAGGCTCAGTTGGCCATCAGGGGCTTTCTTTTCCTCATTATGAAAAATGAAGTCAGCACAAAAGAGAAGTGTTTTTGCAATGAGTCACACATCCACTGCAATATTTGCATTTCAATGGATGGGGCATTTAGAAAAAACCCCTCCGCTTCACTTTCAGTTTCAGACATCAAGCGCTCGGTGCATGTGCTGGTTTACAAATGTCTAAACTGGTGCAATGCCAAGGATTTTTTTTTTTTGGCATTTTCACACCATGTGTTTTTTTAAACTGAGTGAAGTCTTTTGATTGTGCATCTCGGCACAGCCAGGAAACCGCACGGCACAGCTGTGAGAGGAGCAAGGTAAAGCCTTAAAGTCCCTGCTGCATGACTCAAGTCTCACTTATAACACCTACCGATATGAATCTAACACCATCTCATGATACGGGTAGACATATGAGGGCGAGGAACATAAAACAAGAATAAGTTCAGCCCTCTGTACACAATGATAAGGATGCCTTCAGACCCCACCGCCAAAATCATCAAAATAAAAATATTTTATACATTAATAAATGAGATCATAACTACGTGGCTGCTGCATTTAACAGAATAATGGAGGGATGCAATTTTATCTATGAACAGTCTTATTATTGATTGTTGCCTTGCAACTCCATCTATAACTGCAAAAAAGCTATGTAGCTACATGCAAATTAAGTGACCTAAAGGCAGCATCAGGTTCACCTCATTATCACATTATTCACAGAATACGCATTTCATAAATTATTGAGGCTAATACATTCTTAGAACAAAACATTTAATAAACAGAATTACTTAACAGTGATAGCAAAATATTTTAAGGTCACAAATGGAGATGCAAAGGCCATTTTATAGCACTGGAACGTCATTGCCTCGCTTGCTTTGATAGATTAACCTTTTTCCTGGCTCACCTTGAGGACTTTTTCTGTCAGCAGTCGCGGTTTCTGGCGTCCTCCTGTAGACTCAAAGATTCCTGATGCCCAGTGCCTCCAGTTAAAACCTCAACCCACTGTTACACACAAACTGGACCCAGTATGAAATTGGAAAAAAGTAGCTACATACCTCAGTGACAACCTGGGATGGACGCTCAAATTCAGTCAACCACATGAACCAAGGGAGAGAAAAAACTTAATTCGTGTTCACTTGCAGTTTCTCGTGTCATTTATCACGTCTCCAAAACACTCACGAAGGCTTCAGTTATTTTAAAACACGGAAAACTGTGAGGAACAAGACGCCAGGCTGAGGCGTTGACAAAAGTCGTCACACACCGCCTGCGCTCGCGAGGGGACTGTCGGCGGCCGAGAGGTGTGAGCTGATGTCGAGGCAGCTACAAAAAAGACAGCCGTTTCCGGTAATGACTTTCAAAATAAGTCAATAAACGCTGGCAGAGAAACAAAGCACTCTTAGATTTAACAGGGTATTTATACTTTATGAAAAAAAAATCTGCCTCATATCACCTCTCAAATGTTTTAATTACCTCAACCTGAGTCAGTTTATCACTTCTACAAAACTGTGCAGGCATAAATATTTTAGTCAATCATGTAAC